>OY987286.1:7760005-7961962 GCA_963920785.1 Sphagnum contortum
CCAGCCTTTTAGATTTTGAAAGGTACAATTGTAGTTTTTCTTTTCCCCTTTTCCCTACGACTGCTGCAGAACGCTTCTGCAGCAGAATGTCACGTCGCAGACAGAAGGGACTAAGTGAATTAATATATAAGATTTGAAAACAAAATCACACCATATCATATTAGGTAAATAAAAAAAACATGAAACAAAACTACATTATAGTGTTTTTGCTCTTCTTTACCAAAATTGTTCTCTAACTCTAACATGAGTTTTTCTAAATCTCAAAACTATTTCCTCTTTTTAAAATCATAATTCTTTTTATTTTAATGTTTAACCTTGTACAAATTTTAAAAAGAAATCCTCCTTAAGTTCCCACCATAAACTTAATTTGAATTAGTTTTCATAAATCTTAATCCACTTAGCCTATACAATCTTGTTACACCTTTGTCCACCTTGTCAATTGTTAATATTACCTTTATTTAATTTGTTTAATAGGGATAACATAGTTTTGCCCTTAATATTAGTCATTAATATTAGTTATTGAATAAATCATTAAATTTTTTGTTTAAAACAACTAAAGAATGCCCAACAAGTCTAACTAGAATATGTTGATTTGGAGGAAGATGTTTCCAATGTTGAAGAACAAAAAGCCATGCTTTAATAATAATAAATATTTGCAACTACGCATAATATGTTTTTTTTTATTTTGCACAATTTGACAAAACCACCTCAAGCACAATGGACATGTTGAAATTGATTTGTTCAAAATGACGAAGTGATCTTTTTGACTCCTATTCAAATTGGGATTTTTTTTTTATTAAATTTGCTAATAAAAAAATACCATGTTTTCTAATAGTGCAAGGTGGCCTATGTCTAGGCCTAACTGGGTGCCACATGGCCTAGCTTAGCCCTATATTGAAATGGTTTAGTGTAGGTGCCACATGGCATAACCTAGGTTGGATGGCCAATGTTTAGGTGCCACATGACTTAGCTTAGCAAATGATTCTTAACATGGGTGATGCTGAAATTCCTTTGATGCAAAACTTTGTTGTGTTGAGCTCTTCAAAGGGGTTTTTTGTGGTGGGCAATTCCAAAGTTCTATAATTAGTAAACAAATAACTTTCACTAACCTTCTTTCACAAACCTTCTTATTTGGCATTTCAAACTACAAAACCTAGTTGTAACATGGTTTGTTTTTCATCTTTGCTTATCAAAGCTTTCATAAGCTTGAATGTTAAAACCTCAAAATGTATAATATGGTTCTTGTTTTCAACAGTTTGTTGACGCCTTGATTCAAAGCTTTCATGAACTTTGGATTAAGGTTTTTTTTTGGTCTTTTGTGTGCACTTCACAACTTGTTGAATACTTTGTTGATGCATTTTTCTTCAAATTTGGGCTCATGGTTCATTGGTTACAATGTTCTCTTTTACCTCTTGGGTGCACACCCACCTAAATTAGGTACATGTAAAATTACATCTTTAGCTTGCCACATTGAATTGCTTTTTTTTTTATTAATAAAAAACCTTAATTTGGTTTTCATGATCATGAGTTAAGACCATGCCTCTTAAAGATATTGTTTTTAATTGGTCTTTAGTTTCATAAAATAAATAATGCAACATTAATAAAAACGAAGTAAATTTTCTTGTAGATTTTCCATCTTATAATTAACTAGACCCCATTTTGCAAGAATTCATCTTCTAATTTACAAAATTATATATATATATCATGATCTATTAGTCATGCATATTTAAAACATGCTTGTATATACCATAAAATATTTAATTATTTCACCTTTCCAATCATAATACTATAATTAATACTTACAAAGGACCTCCCGTTTTTTGGAACTTGGAAACTACATTTAATTCAAATTAATGATGTATGGGGGAAAAAACAAAAACCTTTTGGAATACAATTAAATTATGAAAAAAATAAAAATAAAATTAAAGATGTCATAATTAGTAAGTTTTATATAGTAATCAAAATTCGGAGCTTGTTAATCATGTGTTTTATTCTATCTAGTTATATTGGTTGGCTTGTCATTATATCTAGTTGCATTGGTTGGGCTTGTCATGTAGTCATACCGTTAGCCATGTAATCACAATCATGACTAAAGGAGGAACCCTTGGTAAATATGACTACATGACTATATTTAAGAAATTCTTGTGAACTGTAACAATTTGACATATTGAAAGTCAAGGATTTTTTTTTGCATTCTCACAAAAGTTGTAATTATTTTTGATATGTTGCAATTTTTGAAATGTAACGAATTGAAAGTTGAGGATTTTTTTTGGCATGCTCACAAATGTTGTAGCATTTCTTGGCATATTGTAACTTTTGAAATGTTGAACCCCAATTGTTTTCAAGCCTCATTGCTTGTTTCGATTCATAAATATGCAATGACTTTATAAATGATTTGACACTTACAAATAAAACAAGAATCAATTTATGATTGTACCGTGGACATTTTCAATACCTTACACAAAACATTATGTTATGGTACACAGCAAAAAGTAATTAATAGTGTATGAAAACCAAACCAACTAGATTTTGGAGGATGGGTTAGGAATAGGCAGGTTTGTCAAGTGCATTTTTGTAACAAGAGAAAATGGTTTTTTTATCATTGACAGACTTTACGGTGAAGTCGTATTTGTTGATGAAGTAGTCCATCTCCTCATGTTATTCTGACATACCTATGTGTTTTTATCACATTCTTATGTTTTTTGGAATTGTTATTTCTTTATTTGGGTTTCAAAACACTATCGCACAACATACATGGATGGTCCAAAAAATTAGGTTCTACATAAATGTTGCAAAAGTAACACTTGTTTTATCAAATTCACAAGCTATGTTTTAAAAACTTCATGGACATATGTAGGTGTCTCTTGCAATTCGTGCGATTATTCTGGATTTAAGACCCATTAGGATGATCTCTGCAGCGGTTGATTTAACATTCAATAATGGTGGGCATTACTAAGGAAAGCAGCAACCATGAGTGAAGTCACTCACAAAGTCATCACCTTCTTCATCATGAATGAATAGCAGTGATGAGCTGCCATGACTACCCACTGACTTTGACAGAATTAGCTCTCTTACTGTGGGTGTGTATAAGGTGTATAATAATCTGCAAAAAATTCAAGCAAACCATTATGGGAAATTTGCATTCTGGGAGCTTCTGTCACATTTTCCATACCAATGGGAAGACAAAGTCATGATGTTGCATTCAAGAAACATAGCTAACCCAAAAAGTCCATAGCATCCTCATTTTTCAAGTTGCAACAAGCTTGTGGCCATAAGCTTCATTTCATTTGAACCAGTCCTTGTACAAGTAAGTGCCTCAGGCATAGAAAGGCTTACCTAGAGGGTAGAGGTTGGAGCCTCGTCCTGCACACCCTCAACATATCCTTTAAGCACCAAGATACTCCAAGATGAAAGATATTCAAGTTCATGCAAACATCTATATAAAAATTTCTAGCAAAGCTGACAAATTAAGGTTTATGGTTTGAAGATTGTAGAGTCCCATCTGTTTTGCTTTGCTGACTTGATTTGAGGGTGGTAGCTTTCATGCTAATTAGATCATGTTTGTGATGTCAAGCTTCTCCAATTTATGTAGCTGTAAGGATGAATGAATTGTGATGGGAGAATTGATGTTGGAAGAGCACATAGTACATTGGTTGTTGGTATAGAACACACTGCAGCACTTGAATGGAGGTCGTCTGGTTGTACATCTCTTCTGTGGGCTCCCTTTGACAGATATAACTGATGTTGCATTTGATATTATGCCTTTCAGGAAATTCCCATTCTTTGTGAACCACATCCTAAAAACAAACATAGCAAGGTTATTGTATCCATGCACTACAAGTCAAGTTGCATATAATTGAGCTCCTCAACTCTAGATGAAATACAATACCTTAGGATGAGGATCCAAAACTGGAAATGGTGCAAATTTCTGGTCCAATGTCTGATCAGCAGTGTATTGCTGTGACAAACCGACAGATACCAGCAAAATCAGGCACAATCTTGATATTTTCGAAGCAAGTAACTGGGGAATTCATGTTGCGAAGCAGATCAGCCACAGCCTCTGCCTGTGTCCCACCATTTGTCTGCATAGAGCACAACTCAGAAGTTCAAATGCAAAGACTATTCTTTTGTTCTGAAATGACTTGGACCAACTTAAGGTTCAACATTGCTGCACTGTGGATGTATTGAGGCACATCCCATAGGACTGAAGATGGAATGTCACGGGAGAAAAATACCTCCAAGGCCAGGAAACCACCAGCTCTAAGAGCAAGTGCAGAACCATGGCAGATCTGTTGCAAGTCTTTCATGCCATCCTGTCCACCATCTAGTGCTGTCCGAGGCTCATGCTGTCCAACTTCAGCTTGAAGTGCAGCAATATTGGCAGATGGGATATAAGGTGGATTGCTGATCACACCTGCCAGGCTGCCTTTCTGGTCCTCAAAGGACAAGAACCAAGACCCATGAACCACATTGACTTTGTCCTGGACCAAGACAGCCAGCCTCAATTTAATCACACTCAAACCCAGGGAGAGTTGACTCATGGAAGAAGATGATGCAGTAAGCACAAATCCCGAAGTATAGGAGGACTGCAGTTTGTACCCAAAGTATGACAGAGAAGCAAGGGAGCCAGGGATGTACATCATGAACAACATTGGTCACAATTCTCCTCAATTATCTCCTTCACATCTATTGATTTCAGTAATGTTCATTGATTGCAGCTCTAACAGAACCTGTAGAAATTATTGTGGGATTGCAGTTCTATCAGCACCGGTCCCTCTTACTTCAAATGAAACTAAGAAAAAATGAGATGGTAAAGGAGTCTCACAGTAAGAGCATAATGTCCCACATTACGTCGAGCAACAGCCACAGCTGTCTCACTCATATCCACAGCCAGAACTGACCCTGGAGAAGGAAGAAGGCGTGCAAGGGCAATGGCTATGGCTCCACTGCCTGTTCCAAGGTCTGCCCATAACCCTACAGCCAGTGAAGGATTGCCCATTATAGCAGCTTCAGCCAAATCAATCATCTGTTCAGTTTCTGGCCTCGGAATCAGCACCCCTTCTTGGACACTCAATACAAGATCCCTCCAGTGTGCACATCCCACTATATATTGGAAAGGCCTTCGCTCCTTCACCCTCTGTACCCATTGGTTCTCTAGTTCATCAATGCTTATCCTTAACAGAACATGAGCACTGGTTGTTTGGTTGTTTAGTTGACTGATTGCCTCCACCATCTCAGGAAACTCCTCTTCTTGTGAGCTATCCATTATCTGTGTCAATGTATTGGCATCCTTTATTTCAGAAAATGCTTTGGTATCTGCTGCCATGTCTGCAAGGCTGTCTCGAAGGGAATCACAGCAGCAGGCAGCATCTGCAGCCAGTTCAGACACTGGGTCTGTGTACCTCTCTCTTAGCAGTGTGCTGAAAGCCCCAAATTCCTGACCCAGATCTCCCATTTCTTTGGTAGCCTCTCCATGAGTATCTGATCCAAATTGCTGAAGTCAATACTGCTGGTCACGAGTAATTCCCAAAAGCAACAATAACATCCAAAAATAATAGTTTCTTCTGGAATTTAACAATCTCTGCAAATTCTAACAGTCAAAGAGAAAGCTATGCTCTGAGACGATTTGTTTGTCACTGTATGGTTGACCCATGAGGCATTCTATATTCAATCTCTGCTCACTCAACAGTATGAAAGCAAAATGCAAAACTGCCATTGCCTGCCTTCTCAAAACTATTCAAGAAGCACATAAGCTTCTGCATTCATTGTATTTACAAGTCCAGTCCAAGCATAAAAACAATGCAAGCTGTTACTATACCTGAACTTGTTGAGTCCTGTAATTCATTTGCAAGAGACCATGCAGGCAAGCAGGCTTTCACATCTCTCCAGCTACATCCCTTCCAGCGTTTTGCACATACATCAGAGTCTCTTCCCTTCTGGCAGCATGCTGCCAGAGAATCATCAAGAAGCCAGTCCAATTCTCGCAGCAGATCACTTGAGTCTGGTCCTCCATCTGTGTCATAGAATTGTTGTCCTACTGAAGCTGCTAGTTGTTGTGCCTTTCTCACCCATTGTAAGAGATCTTCCAGGCATGTTATGTGCACAGCAGGCCGCTCGCAGATAGGAGTGACAACCTTGATGTCCTTCAGTGATGAAGCTGCCACACAGCCTCAGCCATGGACAGACAGATGCTCTTAAGGTCAAGGACAGCCATTCAGGAACAGGCATTCATAGATTGCTACTAATCTTGCAAATCTCGACTCCACGTAACACATAAGACCAACTGAATATTACTGGCTGTATGCAGAAACCAAACCACAGCTAAGAAGACCAAACAATTGCAATTGAATATGGTTGAATGAAACCCACCACAAGGTGGAGTCTGGATTTTGCAAGGTACTGAATCTTGGTCATTTTGTTGAAGCAACAACAACAACAACTGTGCAGCAAGAGGGACATTGCTCTTACCATGTTCAAAACTGATCTCTGCAGCAGATGCACTGATGAAAGCCGAAACTCCGAAAGTCCGTGCTCTGGAACCAGAGCATCCAATCCTCATAGACAACTTCTCCATATTTGGGAACATCTGCACCTTCTCAAGAGATGCCGATGCAACAGGAGTCAAACCCCACAAATATTTGACCTGGAGATCCATAACCGGGGAGATCCATATGGTGGAGATGGATCCTATGTCTTGACAAATCTGTGAGCGGCGTTGAAAGAGCAAGGGATGATGAGACAAGTGGGAGGTGGAAAGAGCTCCTTGTGTAGAGTGTAAGAGACGGGAAAGAGACATAACAGCTGCCATTGCTTGCAAAACCCTACATCCAGAGGCACAACAACAAAAGTTCATGGAAGCAATGTTCATGGAGTGAGAACAAAATCTGCAATCTGATGGGTGCTGCAAATGTCTGATGAAATGTCTGCTGCTGCTGATGTGCATATCTCATGTTATCTTTTGTTCTCCAGCATGAATTGGCCTCAGAGGATGATGCTTCTTCATGGACTAGTGACATCTTCCTGCCGAACTTGGTATCAATTAGGTACTCCAAGAACCCCAGAGAGAGCGCTTGTTTCCTTCCTATGATCAGAAAGATGATTGCTTGGTCCCTGTCTTCGACTACCACTGTCTTGACTGTGAAGAGCAATACGTTGATGGGATTGGAAACCGCATAAGGCATTTGCGAGGCGTGCCATGACCACCACTGACCAATACGCTACTACTGGGAGAGATCCTTGCTCAAGGCAGATTGGAGACGTGAAGAAGAAACCAGAAGGCACAAGAGCTACTAACCTTTTTGATTGCCGTGATGCAAGCCTATCGATGCTGCAAGATCATCAGCATCATCTTAGTTGACAGGTCCTGTTGTTGTTCTTCAAGGAAGAACATGAAAAATCGGGGAAGTCGAACGCGACAAAAGCTCCGCACTTCTTCGATCCGGTTTCCCAATAATCTCGACTCCAAAAGAAGATCTTCCAATTGCTCTTGGAAAAACTACTGCCGAATAGAGAACATAGGTCTATCCAGGGAGACAGAAGAGAGAATTCTTTTATTTCTTTTCCAAGGCAGGCTTAGGAGGCTTAGAAGAAGAAGAATTTTCTAATGCGCAGTAAAGCATGCGAGAGATTAGAAAAGGCGAAAGAAAAAAGGGATAAGAGAGTAGAGCGCAACAGCTAGCTAGCTATTCATCCAATCTCCACTCGTAACGACTACAGTAGTTCGCGTCCGTCGTCGTCGTTTTCAGGAAAGGAAAGTGCGGAAGAGGAGCAAAGGAAGGGTTGAAGAAGAAGAAGAAGAAGAAAGGAAGTGAGATAGATGTTTATTTTTCTGCAACAAGGAGAAACAAGGGAATTTCGCGAGGGAAAAACGGGGATAGCACTTGGAGAATAAATATTGTCTGAGCGGGAAACAAGTACACTGTGAAACTTGAGAAGGAAAATGGCATCATCATCATCAGCGGCGGGAGCTGCGGCAGGAGGAGGAGGAGGAGGAGAACAACGAGGATCGCCGTCGACGTCGGTGTCAGAGAGGATGCAGAAGAGCTTGGAAGACAGTGTGGAGACGCTGTTGGGAGCTTTCGCATCTGCTGCCAATCAACACACGACGTCGCTCTTGTAAACAGTGTTTTTTCACCTTTTTCTCTTCCCCGACTTTCTTTCCTTCTTCCGCCACTCCTCGTTTGTTTTCCGTAATCCGCTTAAGATTTTGTATATCGAGAGAGTCTTCTGTCTTCAAGTGCATGCGCTCCCAAAAACAGCCCCGCGTTGCTTGCCATTAGGTTTCTTGCAAGAATGGCTGAAGATGGATGTTTGTGCATGCCGTTGCTGTAGGCAATGCCATTGCACTTTGCAGAATTGGTTCTCGTTCATCTTTTGTTTTTGTTTGATGCTGAGGCAAGCGAGGGAGGATGGCAGACTGGAGCTTTGGAGGGATGAGCATGTGAAGTACTTGAAGAAGGGATATCAACACTTGAGCTCCACATATGCTGTTCTTGACTCCAGGTAAGGTGCAATTGTGCAATTCAAGTGAGCTTGAAAACTCCCTGAGAGACTCTTGGACTTCCAAATGATCAGTAGAATTCTTCATACAGAGATGCAATGATCGCCGCTCTTTGTTTGGACAGTTTCTATCACTGACAAACAGTTGATGATGACTCGTGGATTTTTCTGCAGTCGACCATGGTTATGCTACTGGATCTTACACTCATTGGCAATCCTCAATCAACACTACAGTTTGGCAGTATGCAATCGATCGATTGATTTCCTTTCACGATGCCAGGTTTCTAGGCTTTTTCCATGTCCCCCACCAGAAAATTGCACCAAGCTTTTTGTTGCATGTGGGATTCAAAAGTTGCTTTTTGCATGAAGACCCAATAGACAAAAGCTTAGAACAAATGTGCAGGTAGTGATGCAAACATAAGAGTTGGAGATCAGAGTTTCCTTTGCAGGAATGACCATGAAGATGGAGCTTTTTTATGGGGAAGTTATTTTGTCCATGTGTCATGTGCAGGACAAGCGTGGTGGCTATGGTGGAGGTCCTGGGCAGGTCGGTAGTAGATTCTATCTCCACAATCAAATTGTGTCAATACTCAAATGCTTCATCACTCCAGGGATCTGAATTGTGCTCTGTATCAACTGGCACTTCCAAAATGTCTGAGTTTCTGCTGCCATTTGTACAATACCAAAGTGAGGATTTGCTGTTTTCATTGGCATCAGGTATATCTAGTGGGATAGAGATAGTTGTTGACATGGTTTTGGTTTACCTTTTGGGGTTCATGCATAGATGCCACATTTGGCAACAACTTATGCAGCAGTGAATGCCCTTGTAACCATGGGTGGAGAGAAAGCACTTGCTTCCATTGACAGGTACTGCACATCATTCATAAAACTTTCATAAACCCTTGTAAACTTGCAGATATTTGGATTTGTTTCTTCCTGTATCTCTCAAAAATCTTGAACTGTCCAGCCCTAACTCTTGCCAATTTTGGGGATTGTTGTGGAGCTTGGATGGTTGATATGGTGGAGAAACTTTGATAAAAGGCATACTGTCTTGTGAGCAGAGAGAAGGTGCTGCAGTTTTTCCTCCGCATGAAGCAACCATTTGGTGGCTTCAGGTGTGATTCTGCCATTTTGTCTTCTCATAGTTTGTTTGGAGAACTGAGCTGGACTAGCACTGATGTGATGAATCTTTTCATGGTTTTGATCTTCCTTCCACTCAAGTCTCATCAAGAAAGCACAGCCATTGGAATTAGAAACAGGTTGTTGAGATGACAATGAGATTGCTAATGGGGGGATTCTTACATTTTTTGCAGAATGCATGATGAAGGAGAGATAGATGTTCGGGGTTGTTACACAGCTGTCTCTGTATGTACTTTGTCCTGAATTGAAATATTCTCTTGCATACTGGAGGACGCTTCTTTCTCTTCTGCTTCCATTTTGTGCATAATATGCTCTGGGTATTGGTGGTTAGGAGGTCAATTATGATGAGAATTGGATGGCTCAATGAGTAGTATCGATGGGTTTTAGTGTGCATTTCAGCAGTATCACTCTCCAACTGTCATGAACCTAATGAAATCTGCAAGCACACAATCATCTCAACACCATCCCAACTCCAGTTGACAGTAAATTTCGTGTGAATTAGTTGTTGTTTTACAAGACTTAATGAGTGTTAAGGTGGTCAGGTTGCACACATTTTGGACATAATGGTGCCAGAGCTTCTGGAAAACATTCCTGAGTATATTTGCAGGTATTCTTCCTCTTCAATGGGTCTTCCAGCATCCCAGTATCTGGTCTTGTGATACACCACTGCCAGTTGTGTTGCATGACAGGTCTCAGTGTCATCTGCCATAGGGTCTTGACTAAAGGGCAATTTACCCTACCAAAAGGTTACGGAGATATAAAACCTCCTAGATTATCAAGCAGGTTTGTGCAAGTGAAATGCTGACACTGTGCACACTCAAAACATTCAACCTTTGGCTGACAGAGCTCCATGTTGTGTTGCAGCTGTCAAACATATGAAGGGGGCATTGGTGGTGAACCAGGTGCTGAAGCTCATGGCGGGTAAATTCCCCAAAGAAATCTTTTATTCTTTGTTTTTATCCAATGGGTGCTGGTTTATGTGGATATATTTTTTGTTGTGATTTCTGGTTCTTTGGGCTCATAAACCCTCTACCTAAGCTTAAAGATACTGTGAGACACTAAAAAGTTGTTCCAGCTGTATCATAACAATTGATTCAAGTTGACTGTTGGAATGGAACATTCCACATCATCAGAAGCACACCTTTGGTAAGACTTGTCACTATTAGTCTATTTCACTTGTGACCATTGTGTCATTTGAGCTGACTGGAGAGCTGGGCATAGAAACAGGTATTTTCTGACTTCCTCATTTTACTCCAGTTTTTTTACCTGACCTTCAAGCCTGAGCTCAAGTTTTCTTCATCTAATATCAGATTTGTGGTTGGTTATTTATGTTTCAAAGGTACACATTTTGTGGACTGGCAACACTTGCACTCATGAACCGAGTTGATGTTCTTGACCTCCCAAGCCTTGTAGTATGATTCATGGCCCTCTTCCTAGGGATGCTTTCCCTCATAACTTAAAACTACCAGATTTGTGCAAGAACAGTAAGGGACTGCATTGTGTTGTAATTGCCTATTAATTTGATACCTGGAGAGTAATGTAGACTTGAAAAGAAGTCAAAATTTGAAGCAGATGATGATGGGGGAGGGGTGGTGCAACAGAACTGGGTGGTCTTCCGGCAAGGTATAGTTGAAGGAGGATTTCAAGGCCGTACTAATAAGCTTGTTGATGGATGCTACTCCTTTTGGCAGGTTCTTTTCTCACCAGTATTTTAGGATATACAGTCAGTCGGTGACAGTGTGTGATTAAAATATTCTGTGAATGCTGATTGTGTCTTTTAAATTGTGTAAAGTAAAGTAGGTATTAGTAAAAGATTGGTTTCTTCCTGAGTATTTGTATCCACAAGCAATCAATCCAACCATTGTGCAAACTATGGGTGCTCCAAATTGATGAATGACAAAGATGTTCAAGTTTGGATGATTGGATGTCTTTGTTTATCATGAACGAGTTCTTCCTGTTGCTTCTTATGATGATATCTTCCTGTTGCTTCCAAAAATGTGACAGAAACTCAGGAAGCATATTTTTGTATATTTGTTTCTCCTATGTTTTGACCAGATTAAATTTTACTTATTTCAACCCAGTGGGGAGTAATGGCAGTTTATCACTGCCATTCATGATGGTGGTCACAATGGCATGACTGCACTAGTTTTCATTAGTGTGTTTGTTTTTGTTTGACCAGAAATTACACAACCTTTGTTTGGTTATCTTCCATGTTTATTCTGGGGTTTCTCTCTGCAATCATATGGATATTCCTTCTCAAGTATCTTGGTGCAAGGGATTGTTATCAAATGAAATTTAATGTGTGCTGTTGTAGGGAGGAGTGTTTTCGCTTCTGCAAAGGATGATGCCAGAGCTCATCTCTCAGCAAGAGGGATGGAATGGCCCACTGTTGGCAGCTAGTCAAGGATTTTCAAGCACGTCTGATGCATCAAACCGTGGTACTCTTCACACTAACTTTGTGTCTATCTGCTGTCTTTGAGAATGTATATTAGGAATATCCCTTTCAAGCTCTGTAAATTGATGAAAAACAACTGAAGGAAGGCAGCACATGTCCCAGATGAGGGGGCACTAAATGAAGCATCAGAGGCTAGTGTAAGGAGAGGACAGGAAGGTCAAGAAGGAATTGTGGACGGATTGCCAGCTTCTAGTCAGAAAATGGAGGCCTTCGATCTTGGTGAAGGAAGTAAAGCTTCAAGCAATGCTCAGAAAAGCAGAGCTTCAGGGAATGGTGGGAAAGATGAACCCGAAGTGAAACCTGAAGCATCAACTCCTCACCCAGCACACATTCCGATGCAGCATGTTGTTGAGAGAGAAGGAGCTGTTACAGCAGAATGGTTATTTCCAGTAACTGATACCCAGATTAAGAGGCTCCCCATTGCAGTCACAGTTGAGGAAGTAGCAGGAGATGAGACTGAGGGCTCAGTTGATGTGGAGAAAGAGAAGAGGACATCACGAAGGCCAACTCTCATAAATCAGTTCATGAGCACTGATGACCAGTTGCTTTACGGGCCATTATTCAATGCTCAAGCGCTCCAAGGCTACATTTTGCTCTGTTGCCAGGTAGTCACCTTACTTCATTAATTTTCCTCATTTTTTTCCTCAACACACATCTTTGTGTAGTCTTCTTTCTTTCACCTTGTGTTTCTCCATGCTCTTCTGCCCCATACTCTTTTCTTTGCATGTGTTGTCAGAAGCACCAGCAATGGATCATTGATGTGAAGTTTGTTTCTGTTTCTGCAAAGGTATTGGAAGGAGGACTGCGAGACAAACCAAAAAAGTCAGCTGATTACTACCACACTTGTTATTGTCTGAGTGGTCTCACATTAGCTCAAGATTCTGCCTCACACCGCATCAATGCCCCCCCGCCCCCAAGAGCTGTGTTAGGTCCTTACTCTAACCTACTTGAACCCGTGCATCCTCTTTGCAATGTAGTTCTTCGTCGATACTATGAGGCTGTTCGTTTTTTTAGGCATAGTCCTCCGGTGGCTTCATATCTAGGATGAAGCAAAACAAGGATTCAAAGAAATAGGCCTGAGTTTTGGATACAGATGTCTACTGTAAACTGCGGTGCCCTGTTCATAGGAGAAACGACTCACATCCTAGAAGTTTTGCCCCTTTGGAAACTCTGATACAGAATATCCCTGGAAATTGTTGTAAATAGAAATGAGCAACACCAAAAAAAGCTGTTATCTGGTGAACAGAGGTGAACAAAGGTGAACAGAGGTGAACAGAGAAATAAAGCCACAAACAAAGAGTGTTAGAGGCTGGAAATCGTGGCTGAAAGAAATCTCTCTCATGTTCTCCTGAGTGTTGTCATGTGAATTCAGTGAGAAAGAATCTGCTTGACATGTCCTTCCTTTAAACCAGCTCTTTATTTTGCTGTCATGAGATCTAATGAGATTTTCCTGCTACAAACTCTTAACAAATGTGGACAGATCCTAGAAAGAACGTTTAATATTTCTAAGCTGCATGGCAAGATGTGAATAGAATACCACTGCTACAGAATACTGTAGTACCTTAGTGGCTTTTGACACAAATTGTATTTTCTTAGAAATGCTGAAATTTTCAAAATTTTTTTTTTCAAAGAATTGTTTTTGTGAAGGAAAATGAAGAACCTTTTGAAATATTCAAGGAATGTTTTATTTTCCGAACTGGAATCTTCAAATATAATTAATTATTTGGCAGACATGTGCTGAAGCTGCCCCTGTACTAATACTATGTATGCAATGTGCATCATCGCCTTTCTGGTGACTAGATTTCTTCACTGCAAATCTGCAAGAATGTAACTGAGATTGTGATGACGTTACAATGCTCCTCCTTGGTATGAAAGATTCATGAGGTGTGTCATTGCTGTCCAGTGCTGTATTAGTGTCCTACAACTGCAAAGAAGCAACTCCTCAAGAATAGCTATTAGGACTCTTGAGTCCACAGATCCTTTTCATCAGACAAGCAGATGTTTAGGCCTCACTTTCTTTTTTTCTTTCTCTTGAAGCACAACAGCAGACCTGACCTGACAAGCTGTTGGCACCCCCAAGCCAAGCTCATTGGCAGAGGGCTGGCATGAATTTCACCTGCACATGACTGGGTTGCACCCAGTACATTTTTTGAGGTTTCAGGGTTCCAGAATGGGCTATACCAGTGAGCCATCATCCCTGGGATGTTTAGGCCTCACTTTCATAGTATCTACATAGCTTTTCTTTTTGGGCAACAATGAATTTTGGCATCACCATGACATAAAATGATCTGGGTTCCATGTAATATGGGACATTTTAACCCAAGAACCTCATGCAGTTTTAAGGGAGGAGAGCCAACAGGAACAATCAGGAGCTGAAACAACCAGGAATGGCAAGAGGCTTGAGGTTTCCTACCAGTGTTGGGTCAATACCAGAGAAGACACCAGAGCCCTGGTGGATATCTGGCCACTTCTTTTCCAGGTTCTGCTGGATGCAAATAAGGCAGATATCCAAATGGTAAAGAGAACTGACAGAGCAATTCCATAAAAGAACTGGCATCCTCAGCTATCCAGTCCCGAGTGGGTTGCCAAATCAGGGTTAGAGTTTTAGGTTAAGGTAAGACTTTTGAGGGGCAATTCATGACTAACTTATTTTCCAATTTATATCACCCTAAATCAAAGAACCAATTCCACATATTCAACTAATATGACATCAGAGAGAGCAGGCTGACAAACACCCAGTGGTAGAAACAAAATAAGACTTTAACAACCTTAAAGACTCTCTGATTGTGAATTTTTAAAAAAGAACCCACCTGAACTGATCTTTAAAAACAGTGATACCCTTCCATCACTGATTCAAACCCTCCCTTTATGTAAAGAGATTATAATACATTTCATTCTTCAAAAGTTAAGCTAGAGAAAGAAAAACTGTAGCTGAAAATGAAAAACAATGAAGACCAAGGAAACTGCCACCTTAAACAAAACAATAGAAATGTGGAATCTCCTGAAAACAGGAGATGACTACACCTCTTGCTAGGGAAGGTAGAAAAATTAACACAGGAAAATAACTATACAATCTTCATGCAATGAGAGAAGTAAGGCCCAATCACTTGGAATGGGAGACAAGGTGCACACAAGCACTTGGAATGACAACTATTCCATTATCCAACTGTAAAAGTTGGGTATGAAACATGGAAAAGAAAAGAAAAAAATCAGTATTAATGTTCACAACAGTTGTGAATGTGTGGATAAGGGGGGGCAAACTCCATGCCCCTCAAGATGCACTCAATCTCAAACATGAGACCCTCCTATCTAATGCAATCTAACAGAACCTGACATGAGGATATGAGTCTGGTGAAAATACACGACTCATGCTTGATGCCAAAGTCCAGATCTCATGACCCATCTCTGCCCAGAGTCATTTTCAATTTGACATGGAAGCAGTCATTCATGACAAACCATGTCTTCATAACTTAATGCCTGTCTCTAATCTCCACATCCTCATCAACACTGGATTGGAAATCATGCTCTCGCAGCACAGTCAATAATTCTCCTAATGGCATCCTAGGATGCATTACCTCCACTGGAACTAACTTCTATGCCTTTGGACACATGACCTGGGAAATAACCCAGCATTTGGTTAAACAGAAGACAAACTAGCTCTCTTATGATGGTACTGATGGCAAGGCTCTGTACTTGTTATCCTCACCCATTGTCATTGAGTTGCGTTTAATGATGTACTCACTGAAAAACACTGCCATAGGCACTGCAACCAATAGACCCCACACTCCAAGTGTATGCTCTGCAAAAACAAGAACACCGAGGGCCAATAGTGGATGCAGCTTCAAATGTGCTGCAGCAAGAAATAAGTAGTTCAGTAAATTCAATGCCCTAATATTCCACACCTGATTAGAGAAGGCAGCAGTGTGCATGCCATGGTGATTGGGGTAAGAGGATCACTGCAGTTTCATGCCATCTCAGTTGGAGCAGTGATATTTCTGATTACATTGATAACACATAATAGGATGATACAGAAGCAAGCATTCCTAAGAAGGGTGGGGTACAGCATAAACACCTGAATAAATAACAGGGTTAAGGATGTAAGCTTCAACAGCATGAATGAGAATCACCATGAGCACAACCAGGCCCAGCTGCAATAGCCCTGACCTGCAACCCGATAGCCAATGTGATGCATATTCCTGAGAAATTGAATCACATCTCACAATTCTGAGATCTACTCATATTTTGTCTTCTGTGTACTGTCTTCCAACACTCATATTCTGGGCCATGGAGGTCAAAACAAACTGGAGGTCATTATGATTTCTTACTCTGTGAATGCAACAAGGCCAATTGGAACAGTGGAAATGATGACTCCCGCCACTGGCACAAATGAACAGAGGAATACCAACACTGACAAGAATCCCACACCAGAAACTTGCAAGACAAGAAGGCCCAAGGCTGTTAAGGCAGTGTTCACCACTGCTATGGCACTCTGTGCTTGCATTGCCTTCCCAAAAATTGCACCAAAAGTTCCTATCTGCAAATTAAACAAGCAGAGACTTCTGTCAAAATCCTTGCCACCATTTGGGCATTCCGCCAGGCAAGTTAAAGAGGAAAACTAATGAAACATTTTGTAAAGAGAAGGATGAAGTTTACCACAGGTGCAATTTCTTCATATACAATGGAGAGACGCGATTGCTTGAGGGATTGCACACCTCGCCTTATTGCTGGCATATCCCAGACAAGCATGAAAGAAAAAATAAGGCTCACCAGACTCTGCCACCAGCAAAAACACAGCAGATTATAAACCTGAATTGCCACTCAAATGACAAGCATCTCCACTTTGATCACTCCAGATGCTTCAGGCACTCAATAGCCCAGGCCAGAAAGTGCATTGAACCTAAGTTCTGTAAGACTGATGCATAAGGCTGTGAAACTGGAAGATGAGACAAAGATAAAAGCATCCTTGAAACAGGATGGAATGCAAGATAGACCTCTCTGTGGTTTCTTTGGCATCACTGGCAGCAAGAACAGCTGCTGCCCAGAATCCTCTGGAGACAATCTAAACAAGCAACTGGGAATAAAGAACTGCACAAATGGTGCCATGAAACATACCAATGTACCTGCAAGGCAAACCGACTGGTCGCAGAGATGAGTGTGGCTAACCACACCACCATAGCCCCTGCATACTCTTTGATCATTTGCTGCAGAGCCCTCAACCTTTGTGTTCTGCTGCCTGCAACTGATTCCTGACAAACAAGTCATCATCCCAAATCTTAATAGAATAATTGTTGTTTTCTGAGCACCACAACTCGTGTACATGTACAGGCTTCATGAAAATTCTAGTATGACACAGCCTTTCATATCCTTGGCAGGATGTATACTCTTTCTACAGTGAGACAACATGTAAGATACTCAACAGAAGAGCATGCCTATATCAAGATTGGAAACCTACCATCACAACTGTGTCAGGCTTGGTCATCACCAGCAAGAATCGCTCCAACTGACAAACAAAGACCATCAAACAGTACAAAAAAGGGCTCTTCAGTATAAACCTGCAGCAAACTTTGCTGAACAACCACTATATAGATGGAAAAGAGGTTCATGGAAAGGGGTTTTATTATCCAATGAGAAATACCTGATCAGTGACATTCTCACCCAATGCACTTCGAAGTTTGTCAGAGACCAATGTGTAGGGATCCTCATTCTGCTTCACAAAATGACACATTTTCCAGATATTTGTTCAAATCAATACTCTGTGTTCATCCATGCTACCTCCAAGAGGAAGAAACAATCAAATCCAAGACTTTAAAGAGACCATTGCCTCAAAATTAACAACTAAGCTAGCAACAGATTGCCCCTTCAAAGGCTAGTGTCCATCCACACCTGTACACCTCTGAGTCTTGATGACCAAATGACATGAATACAGAAGGACATACTTCACCTGGATCCGTGCAATGAGTTTGGCCCCTTCTTGAGTGAGGCGGGGTATGTACATGACACCAACACCTATAAGAGCCGCAAGAATAACCACATACATGGTGGCTACCAAAAGCCGACGCCTGCCTGGTAAATAGTCCTCGGCCCATGAAACAACCGAGTTTCCAATCACTGACAATACTACAGTTCCCATGATGATCTGTCCACCCACACAAATACAATACAGTGTATAACTTCTACACAAAATTTCAGAGTTTAATTTGACATGGCAGATAAAACTGGGAGAACCAGCAATCATCGATGAAGTTGCAGAGAAATCTCCACAACAACAATTAAAGGTAACACGACAATGAGTGCAGTCATAACCTCATGAGAGTCGCTCACAAAACTGGGAGAACCAGCAATTTCAAATTCTGAGGTGAAGACTACACATCTAGCAACCCACATTAGTCTGGCGACTTGTGAATCACTTACACACAGAGCTTGGATTAAAAAAATCAAGAAATTTCAGTCAGAATTTCAGTGCAAAATATTGGAAGATTCCTGAAATTCCTCTGGGACAAGCAGGAGAACTTACCCCTACAAAATCACGGAGTTGGAACATGGTGATAACAACAGCAGTCCACACAGCAAGGCGCTGGAATGGGACACGCCTTGACACCGATCCCAAGTTCACAACAATATAAGGATCGGGTTTGGCACCATTCATGGAGCTCATATTTGAGTCTGTGAATTCTTCATCAACTGTGGTTTGAGCTGCAGATGTCACACCTGCATCTGTTGAGCTGTCCCAGGCTTCAAACCTTGTCAATGGATGCTGGTTCCATGACCTGAAAACCCCCGAGTTCTGAAATTGCTGATCATTGCTGCGTACTCCAGCATTGCCTGTTATATGTTGCTTCCTGAACTGAATCTGTCCCAGCATGAAACCAGGTATCAGGTGACCATGGCAAAAGGGGAAAAACATACAAGCAAAGACCTTAGACCTGGCTATTCCAAATGAGAAATGTGAAGGAAAGGAGGTTGCAGAGAGCAGACAATGGCAAATGTCCATTCCAATAACTTTGTTCCATAGACCTAAGCCTCTGTATCTGCATATGACAGAAACCCTAATCCAAACAAGTCTACGTAGACTTTGTGGTGCTGCTGTGTCTGCTACAACTTCTTTTACCGTAAAATCCTGGCATGTTTTCCATTACCTGGGGGCTTATTGCAAGACCTAAAGTCACACTTTCAGTGGTCTAAAGCTCAAGTCCGTTTTGCTGCCTCCATATTGCAATAACACATGAATTCGTTGATTTTGGCAACTCCCTGAGTGTTGAACGCCTTGCTAAAACCTCAAATGGACGACCTCTTTACTGGCGAGTCTCCTTAGCATCGAACCCGTGACAAAGCAAGGCACTGGCTACATACAAAGAAGAGAGAATAAAAGGAATCGAATGTATCCATCCAAGTAAATAGCGCACAGAGACTCCGATTGAGCTACCCTGTCGGATTATAGAAGACGGAAGAGGAATTTCTCGCCCAAAACAGTCCTGACAATGGGCTGCAAAATAGGTACCTGGCTTAAACACGCCATGCAGAGGGAGAGCCGCGGAAACAGGAACCGGGATCGTTGCCGCCGCAGTCCTAGAAGCCAAGCATGCGATCCGAGCCTGTTACGTCCTTTGCGAGAGCAGGAGTAGGATACGGAGAGCTGATATGATGCCCGAGTAGAAGGACAGGTAGCCGAACCTGCCATCGCCATCGCGTGCCCACCGTACCCTCCCTCTCTCCGTTTCCTCCCGCCGCTCTCCCTTTTATCTCTCTGTCTCTGACAATCCCTCACCGCAATGCAATCTCTCAGTTCTCCATTACCTGAAGAATTGTCAACTCCAAAGCATCAGTTTCCAGAGTACAGAAACCAACAGCATTCTGCACGAAAACACATAGAACAGAGAAGAAGGGACAAAAGAGACGAGCGCAGTACTTGGGTGTCGTTGCAGGGAGGAGGCGAGAAAAGAAAAGGTGCGGCATCGAGAGAAGGGAAGAAGGCACACCCGACAAGCGGCACGCTCAAAACACAGTAACGAAAAGCGCCAAAAGAGGAGGAGGAGGCAACACTGCGCGTGTTGCAACGCGAGCGAGCGAGAGAGAAGGGACGGGATTAGGGCGGAGTCCAATCTCATAAAATTTGAAGTCCGAAATTTGAAGCCCTTGGCCAATCCCAACACTTTCCTGGGCCCAGCCAGGCCCATCAATTATTAATACGTTATGGTACCCCTCTCCTCAACCCCTCTTCCCTCACAAACCAAACCAAAAAAAAGAAGAAGAAATACAAACTTGCGCAGAATTGATGTTACATTAAAATGTAAGGTTTGAGTTCATATTTTTTAGAATGAAATTATTCTTCATTATTTAGAAAACTTGAACTAAACAAGATAGCACCCCCTATTCAAGTTCTAATTCAATTTGTTAGTTGTTTGGTATGCTCAAATGACACTGTCAACAAAATTTGGATCCTTTTTGGTCTAAGGACTTTGGAACTCTTGAATACGAACTTGCATAAATCCTAGAACCTGCCAATGTTGGTTCCAACACAACCAGGGTTAATTTAAATTTTTTTTTTTTTTTGGGTGATGTCATCACACTTGTGATCATCCACAAGAGGAATTAGTCAAATTTGGTTACATGTCAGGAGGGAAAGTAGATTTTGTGTTTAATCCTCTTATATTTCTATGGCCTATTGAAACCTATTGTCTAAATATGGTGATTTTAGAAAAACATTTCGTCCAAAGTCTAGCAACTTTTGCACATTTTTTTCACAAAAATTCATTTTCATGAGTCATGCTAGATTATTATTTTTGTCACCAAGTGACAAAAGTCACAAAAAAATAGATGATTAAAGCAAGTAATTTTTCTTCAATGTAACACAAGCATATGCATATCACAATTTCAAAGTTTTTGGCATTACAAACGAGGTAACCAGTGAGAGGCAGTTGGTCTTGGAGAATAGTTGGGTAGTTGGGGTGTGAATGCCCCAACACTATATCTATGGTATCCAACACCCTCTTTTTGGTTACTAGACATTACCATCCCTAATGGAAATTGAAATGCTCTCCTTTCATGCACACAAAGAGAGATTATGACATTTATCTCCGAGGAGCTAAGGGTTAAATAATCACCGGGCTGATGAGAGCGATGGTAGCTTGTCTTAACTAGTAGGTGGCTAATAAAATGAAGGTTGGAGGTTTAGTGTTTAAGGGTAACTTGTAACTCATAACCTAAAAGCCTATCAAAGTATGAAGATTGTCAGGGGATATTATGTATGGTTCCGAAGTGTTCTTTATGTTTATATGGTCTGATATTGGTATTTGGTGTTTTGTTCCATGGAAATTTGGATAAATTTGGGTCTTTTGTTTCATAAGAAAAATCCTTTGTACAGGTAGCAATAAAAAAAAACTACCAAAATTTTGTCTTTAAAAAGTCATTGAGTTGATATAGAGAGAAGGGAGAGAGAGAGAGAGAGATATATATATATATAGAGACACGTCTAGGAAAGAAAAAACACCTAACATTTGACTAGTGATATTTTTGGCGATGAATTGGTAGTTTGCAAAATTTTTAGAAAAGCTTTGATTTTTTGGATATTTTCAATGTAAAATAAACTTTGAGTCTTATTAAGCACAAAATGTCTAGTCATGTGAAGTCCCCTATAGAAACATTTTTAGCATAATTGAAGTGTTGTCCATATTTACACATTAGCCAATGTGATAAGCAAAACATTGTTAGCCTTATCATCAAAGATCTAGAACCATAGATAGAAGTAGATTGGTGAAAAAAAAAAGCAAAAATTACATGTAGCCGGATTTAATGTTTTTTTGGTGATCATGTTATTCTTAAGATGAAAATATAGTCTAGTAATTAAGACAAGTCATGTATAAGTAGTGCTTTTATTCCAATGCAAATCACCAATTCTTGTGCATTTTTCCTTGCTTTCACACTTTTGATCTTCTATTTCTATCTTCTATTTGCTTGTACTTTTCGTTGTTCCATCGTCATGAATGAATCATTAGCTGACCGTTCATAGGTTATGGGCCCACTCATACAAGTTTGAAAACATGAACTATATGTTGTGGCAACTCAAGAGGGAGACAATGTTGAAGGTGAAAGAGTTATGGGGCTTGATAGACAAGATTGAGGTCAAACCAGATAAAGTTGACGTCATTGCTATTGCAACATTTGTCAAGAAGGAGAGTCAAACGCGTAACTTACTCGTCCAGAATCTATTCGATAGTCAGTTGATGAAAGCTTGGAGGGAGACCATTGCACATGGTATCTTGGAATCTCTGGAGAAACATTTTATTGACAAGGGACTTGCTAACAAAATTTATTTGACCAAATTTCTTTTTATGTCGCAAATGAACATGTTAGACACAATGGAACAACATGTGAACATGTTTGGAGCAATGGTGGAATAGCTTGATGTAATCAGATTTGGAATTCCTAACAAAATGAAAGTCATGGTACTCTTCATTAGTTTATTAGACACCTATCAACATTTGATCACAACCTTGGAGTCTTTGAAGCTAGAAGACCAAACATGGGATGATGTAAGCACTAGATTGCTGAATGAAGAGCTGATGTGAAAAAAAAAAGTGGTCCAAGTAGTGAAGTAGCTTTGCTCGCACAAAAACAATTTGATTTCAAGAAAGGTATGAGAGATAGGAGCAAGATGGTTGTAACTATTGTAAACAACTTGGTCATTGGTATAGAGATTATAAAAAAAGAAAATTTGACATATTATAAAAGTAAAAAATAGAAGAGGGAAACATTATAGAGAGTGAAGAGGCATTTGCTTTTGCGTTATCAATTTCTCATAAAATAGATGCATGGTACATTGATTTTGGAGCATCAATGCATCTATATTCTTGTAGATAATGGTTTCGTGATTATGAAAAAATTTTCTTTGTAAAGATTTAAATGGGAGATAATTCAATTTAGGAAGCCATAGGAAAGGATAACATGGATGGTACCATGGAAATATGAGAGAACATTGCTAAAGGAACTTTCATTGATGTGTTGCATATACCGAGAATTGCTAAAAACTTGTTTTTTGTGATCAAGGCTACTTCACAAGGCCACATGTTTGAATTATAGAACAACCCATGCACATTAAAGAACAAAAACAACCATGTGGTTGGAGAGGGCATACGTGAAAATTAACTCTATAAACTATAATGCACCACAAAATTAGGCACGATAGCAGTGGAGACCACCCAAGTTGCCCACTTCGCAGGAAAACAAGTTAACAACATGAATTTGTGGCATCTATGGTTTGGTCATCTAGGAGTATAAGACTTAAAACTCCTTGCATAAAAGAATCTTGTTGATGGTTTGTTTTTGGAAGCAGAATCAAAGTTGTCATTTTACCAAGGTTGTGCAATGGGGAAACAACACAAGGAGTTGTTCCCAAAGGAAGGTGCAACAAGGGCCAATGAGATTTTGGGCCTTGTACATAACAACATTTAAGGACCAACAAAAACACCTTTTTTCGAAGGAGCAAGGTACTTCATCATGTTCATTGATGATGCATTTTAGAAGCCATTTTGTTATTTCATGAAGATTAAAGGAGAATGCTTTTCCAAGTTCATGGAGTTTAAGGCTTTTGTAGAGAACCAAACTAAGAAGAAGTTGTAGATTTTATGAAATGATAATGGAGGGGAGTATGTGTCAAGTGAATTTCAAAAATACTTAAAGGCACATGGGATCCAACATTAGAAGTTAACCCTTTAAACACCACAATAAAATGGTGTAGTTGAACGCTTCAATAGAACTATTGTAAAAGTAGCTTGGTCAATGCTTCATCATAAGAACATTAGCTTGAAGTATTGGGTAGAGGCCAAGAAATATAACAACATATTTGAAAGCTAGAAGACCTCATAAAACAGTTGAAGGGATGACCTCAAAAGAGGCATGGAGTAGGAAGCAACTCACAATAAATCATTTAAAGATTTTTGGTTGTGAAACTTACGTTTTCATACTAAACAAAATGAAAACAAAACTTTAAGCCAAAGGTGTGAAATGTATGTTTGTTGGTTATAATGTTGATTCAAAAGCCTACGGACTAATTGATTTCACAATGGGAAAACTCAAGGTGAGTTACGTTGTGGTTATAATTAAACAAACATTTCATGTTCAAAGTTGGATGCTACTTTAGCTCCAATTTCTAAATAGGAGTTGAGTAGGATCAATTGAGACCATATATGGTTTATCATGAATTAGATTAAGTTCAAAAACTTGAGAAAGTTGCAACATTGCGAAGTTGGTTAAGGAGATGTAGATCATGGAATAGAAGGAGATGTGGGAGAGGCAGATGTTGTAGAAGGGGGAATTATTGTTGAAGAATTGCAGGTAACTGAGTCGAAATCAATGAGTGTTGTTGCATGGATGTGTAAAAATCTACCAAGAAGGGAACATTTTACTAGATTTCGAAGTGCATTTGTACACATTGCCACTAAGTATGGTTGCAACATTACAAAAAATCGGTGAGCCATAAATATTGTTAGAAGCATTAGAATGAGAGGATGCGAAGTTGCATAAGCAAGCCATCAATGTAAAGTATTGGTTTCTCATTAAGAATGGAACATGGGAGTTAACGGAACTTTCAAATGGTAGAAAACCTATGAGTTGTAAATGGGTGTTTTGAGTGAAACACAATGCAAAAGGCAAAGTTGGTCAATACAAGGTTCAATTAGTGGCAAGAGGATTTTCGTAAACTCATGGCATTGATTTTGATGAAACGTATGCACATATAGCTAAATTTGTGTCAATTAGAACAATGTTTGTGCATGGAACAATATTAGATTTGGAAATCCACCAAATGGAAGTGAAGTGTGCATTTTTGAATAGAAAAGTATCCAAACAAGTCTATATGATGCAACTAGAAAGGTTCTAAGTTTTAGGAACCAAGTAGGTTTTAGTGTGCAAGTTGAAGAAATCCATTTGTGGATTGAAGTAGTCGCAAATAATCTAGAACACAACAATCGATGAATTGTTCAGAAGGAATGGATTCATTAGGTGCCAATTTGATTCCAATGTTAATGTAATGGTAGCCGGCATTACAAATGTTGTGTTTTCAGTTTTGTACGTTGATGATTTACTAATTTTTAGTAAGAATGTAAAGGACATTGTGAAGAAGAATTTTTTTGGAGAATTTGACATGAAAGATTTGGGGGAAGTGTTATACTGTCTTGGGATGCAAATTACATGGAATAAGGAGGAGAAGACCATCAAACTTGGTTAGAAGAGGTACATTGAGTACATTTTTATTTGTTTTGGAATGTAGAACTCTAAGCCTATAAACACGCCTTTAGATAACAACACCAAACTCACCAAGGATGAAACACTAATGGATTAGTAAGAACTTGAGGAAAAGAAACATGTGCCATATAGACAAGCTGTGGGTTGCCTCATGTATGTGATAGTGGGAACACGACCAGACATTACTACAATTGTGGGGATCGTAAGTCAATTTATGTAAGAACCTAGATCAGAACACTAGAGAACACTTAAACACATCTTGAGATACTTACATGGATCTAAGGAGTATTGACTTCATTATTTTGGGTGACAATGTGAATCTAGCAACAAAACGATCATTAGTGGTTTTGTGACTTTGATTGGGGTGGTGACTTGGATACTTGACAATTAATGACCGCCTTTATGTTCCTTTTAGCCAACGTAATTGTAAGCTAGTCAAGCAAAAAAAACCTATTGTTGTGCTATCAACAATAAAAATAGATACATGGTTACTTCCTAAGTCGCAAGTGCAGCCATATGGATCACGAGATTTTTAGGATAGATCAGATTTGCTGAACTAGTTGCAATAGTGATATTAATTGACAATTACGAAAACACTATTCTGATAAAAAATCTTATCCACCATAAAAGATTAAATACATTGACATCTGGCATCATTGTGTAAGAGAGATGGTAATTGTAGGCAAAATAAAATTTGAGTATTGTAGCACTTTTGATATATGTGTAGATCTACTCACAAAACCATTACTAATAGTCAAGCACACACGTTGTATGTAGATGTTAGGATTGAAGAAATTTGATCAAGGGGGAGTGTTGTCCATATGATCAAATTAATCTAATCCATATGCTATAGATTAGCTAATTAGATAAACAAAACATTATAAGCCTTATCATTAGAGATCGAAAACCATAGATAAAAGTAGATTAGTGAGAAAAATCAGCGGAATTACATGCAACCGGATTTAATGTTTTTTTGATGACCATGTTACTCTTAAGATGAGAATATAAGACAGTTCATGTATAAGTAGTGCTTTTGTTCCAATGCAAATCACTAGTTCTTGTGCACTCTTCCTTGCTCTCATGTTTTTTATCTTTTATTTCTATTTTCTATCTAACTATACTTTTCGTTGTTCCATCCCTAGTGATAACATTCTTCATTTTGCAAAATAAAATTCTTTAAAATTCTTCATTTAGCACCTTGTCATAACATTCTTCGATGCGAATTTTAACAATTTTTGACGAATTTTAACGAATTTTAACGAATTTTATGGATTTTTTGGGCTTCCATAACATTCTCGCACCAAGAATGTCATCATTATGGTTCCATCATCATCACTCACATGAAGGACCCACTTGGGCTTCACCATGCTAATCAACACGTGTTTTTTATTTAGTATGTTGAATATTTATCATCTTTATGGATGTTATTTAATGGGTAGAACCATTCCATGATAAGTCACTTGTTTATGATAATCCATATTCATAGAATCCGATTAGAATTAATTATATAAACTTGGGCTCTATGTTGTTGCACATTACTAATCACAATTAATCCACAGATAAAAAAATGAATTGATTTTGTGAAAATTAAGTTTCATTCAAATGAAAATATTGAATGCCATTGCAGGCATTGAATTGAATTGAATTAGATTGAATTTAGATTGAATTCAAATACATATAAGAAGGGAATATGAATTTAATTCAATTTAATTTAACCATTGAATTGAATTCAAATTTAAATGAAAAAAATTAAGATGCAAATTGATGGAGAAGATATTAAAAGCCTACTTGTGAACATGGTGTTGAAAAATAAAATTTAAAAAATTGTATAGATTCTAGAAGACATTTTTCCATGCCTCTTTATTTGGGAATGGGGTTAACATATTCCAATTTAAAATTGTTCAAATGACAATTACAACTTATGAAACCTAAATTTTTCCTTGCTAAAGTAGATCTGAAAGAATCATTGTCTTTAGAATTATTTTGGAATCAATTGTTTTTAAAAGCTTTACATGCCTTCTTGAAATTGAACAAATCAATTGTAAAATTATTGATACCTAATGACAATTTTTTTGGCATTTTTGGGTTTTCAACAACCTTATTTTCCAATAGTTGTCATTTGACAAACTTTATAATCAACGAATACAGTTCCAACTATTGATGTTGTGATTAATCCAAAAAAAATATCAAATGACATGAAGGAAAGATTACACATAAATACCTCTTTAAAGGTCAAGTTTTCTTGGTTTTGTCTTATTGATTTGTAGAACTTAAATGGTTTCCCTTGTGTTCATACTACATTTATACATGGTTTTCAGCTAATATCTTGAGTCTTGTTATGCAAGCCCAAATTTTTAAGGTGATACCAACATAGGATTACAAATGGTTGACAAACTTCATGTGATTTTCTTGTTGGTTTCGTAAGGCATAAAATCAAATAGTTGTCACAATGTCAACTAAGCTGGCATCTTCGATGACAAATATGTTTTGTTTCAAGATTTACTTCATCATTTGCAAATCTCATAATGTTGAATGACATAAAAAATTATTCACATTCATTTGAAATCACAAGCAATTCCAATTTGATCACAATCTTGTTTCAAATTCATCCATGTTTTGTGCAAATCACGTCAAGTTTCATAATTCTTCAACACGAAATAAGAGCCCAAAATTGATTTCTAAATAACCTAGGAAATTATGTTTTGATGGTTGTGGCATGTCCATGGCTAATCATGATTCAACGTCGGTGCAATCTGATGAGACCACCACGAGATCCAATCACTGCTATCCAATACACTTTAGTTTTGGCTGTTTATCTGGAAATACTCAATTTAGGTTCTTGATAACCCTTGCCTTGATGGGTAACAGTCCCAAAATGCGAGGCCAGACTCTGCTAGGTGTTGCCTTCTCCAAGGCCCCTGATTTTGAGAATGCGCCCATCCCAGGGCTTTACCCTACAGTAATGCCTTCTAATCTTTCAATTAGCAATAACATAGCAAAGAACTTTGGATTGGATCACGAATAATTTGTGTGGCACTTGTAAACATAACCTTAGGTGGAACACAAGTGCAATCTGTGAATGGTGGTCGGTGTTGGAGCTGGCCAGAGTATAAAAGAACCTGGTAGAATTACACAATATGCAGCAACCAGAGAATTAGTTCTCTGATTCTGAAGTGATTATTTTTTTTTTTTTTTCAATGCTCAAGTGATTTTTCCTGAGGGATTTAGTTGTGTTGCAACTTGCATGTTTCCTCTCTTTGTGGGGAAGCAGCTCCTGCTCTGATCTTTTGTGTGTACCGGAGAGCACGAGCTGGACACTAGTCACTTGGAAAGTGGAGACACTAGAAACCGCTATGTAGGGGTTTCCCAATAAACATCTCCCAATATGGAGAGCTATATGTTAGTTACATCGGGCTCAGCAAAATCCATCCTCCATTACAAGACTAGTAAGTCGTGACTGCAGAATCACTTCCTCCTACCCAACACATTTGATGCACAGTAGCAATAGTTTGATTTGATAAAGAACTTTGCAAATACATCAAGAGTAGTCTCTGGTTAAGACTAGAACAATTTTGACATGCGAGAAGCTATAGCTATCCTTGTGTAACTCCAGTTTCTTACCTTCAAAATCAATCTGAACCTCAGCTGTAAAATTAGAGATGTTCATCAAATTGGGTGTTTTGGACCCAGTCTTTTTGTGGGTCTGCTTTTATTTTGTTTTCCACTAGAATCTAAAACAAGAGAAGTCAAGACTTCCGGTCCATTTCCCAGGCCTAAAATTCAGGTGCGTAACATGGCTTTTGATGGCATTGATGAAAGTGTCATAATCGACTGGGCTATTTTTCTGGACCTTGACCTCTAGAACTTGCAACTTGGGCATCCCTGTTACAAACAGAAGTACAATAGCGACCGATGCTGCAAGTGTCTGTGGAATCATATGCAAGATGAGCCTTGTAATATTAGGTGGCCAAGCGCGAACTTCCATCAAACTGGAGTAATTTGCTGTCTCCATTGAATGCCAAAGTCCAGGTCCAACATTCAGGACTTGCATATTTGGGCAATCAGAGTGAAGCGTCTCAAAGGGAGGGATGTTGAGCAAGACTTGTTTTAGCACACGCCACCGTTCCCCATCCTCGCTTGCGGACATGCAAGGTATGTCCAGAAATGTCTTGTTGACTAGTCTATTATGTCGCACCAGCTTGGAAAGTGTTGTGAAATTGGATGCACCATACAGAAGATCCTGAAGGTCGTGGATGTTTTCAAATCCTACCAATGACGAGTCCAGGATCTCAAGGTTAAAGGCGATGTGTTTCAGCGCCGGTGCTTGTACCTGAAGTACTTCGGGACATTTCATTTTCAACTGCAATGTCACCAGATTCGGCAATTCAATCCTCACTGATTTTGCCTTGTTTGTCAAACCAAGACACAAGATTTTGAGTTTGGCTAATGTTAAGTGGCCTTGTTGCACTCCAACGACTCTAAGCATGGCCAAAGTTTGCAAATTCATCATCCGCTTGTTAATTTCCTGAAGCACATTATCTGCTGGGTCCACTTTCACCCAGTGGAGTGATAAACTTGTGAGCTGTGGCATATCTTTGCAACCCTTGGTGCCCAGAAACATGTGCCTCAAGTCCAGTGTCTTCAGATTCAAGCCTAAATCACCCACCCACAACACAAAAAAATCAACACAAATCAGAAGCATAGTACTATTTCAAGTCATGAGTTAAAAGTTCCTGTTTCTGTTTTTGGCAAAACTTCGCATTTTGCCCAAAAGAAAGAAAGAAAGAAAGAAAAGCCATTGTGACGGGGTGAAACTCAGGAAACCATCCTGACTTTCACCCTGTCTTTCTTTTTTTCCCTGAGCGCCTCCACTTCTGCTACATAGATTTTCACTGCTCCTACCTGTACAGTTACTATAGTTCCTCTTGAACCTTGTGCATTAAATGCTGAGATTCAGCATTTCGTACTGAGTTTCAGAATTTCATACTGAGATTTAATAAAATTACATTACTCTGCGGATACCACTAAAAGAGGGGTTAGGGGGTGAAAGGAGGCCCAAAGACAGGGAAGACAGGGTGACTTCATGGATATCTCTATTGTCACCACATTATGAGGATAATTGTTTTTTTTGGGGGGTTGGAATCCGCCATATTTAGACAATAGGTTATATAGCATTTCGTCAACATATAGCACAATTCCTGAACTTTTCTGCTTTCCTCTGTAACCTAGAGCCGAATTTGGATAAGTCCTCTTTTGGATGATTGCCAACCCACCTACCTCACAATTTTGGGGAAAAAAAAAGCACTGGTATGCTACTGGTAGCCCACATTTATACATGGAAGACACTACCGTACTTGACAAACTGGATGGGGCCAGTGTTTTTTTTTTCGACAAAGAAATTGGGGAAATTTTAGATTTTCTTTTCCTAGTATAATTTCAACTAATTTTGCTATATCTTTTTGTGAAATTTTGACATAAAAAAAAAGGAAAAAAAGAAAGCACTGGATGGGACTCCATGACTATCTGTAGCTGATTATGCACAACTAGTGACCCTAACGTGCAAGAGTGCCGGAATAAATCAGACTTACACGTTTGAGACAGGATTGCGAGGAGGCTGGATGGCCTCGAAATGGCTTGCTGTCCGTAATCCACTATGCACAGATCTTGTAATGTGGCTTGAACAGATGGAATCCATTTGTTCACCTTCAGTGGATCTGTAAGCCAGTGATCAGTAAACACTCGTTCTCCGTCAGGAACTTTCTTTGACTGGAGCTTGGGATCGATCTCGATCCATAACCGTACAATGCATTTTGTCTTCCTCAATATTTCGGGCACAAGATGCCGGAAGAAAATGGGTTCCACCTTCTTGTTGTTACTGCTTCGCCCTGATGATGTAATTGCAGTAGTTTCCCCTCCTGCAGCAGCAGCAGCAGCAATTTGTGGTGGACGCTCCTCAATTACAGGATGAAACTCACCCTCAAATTTGTGTTTCTTGCTGCTCTGAGAATTCGGAAAACTCCCATGATTGTTGTCATCATCCCTTAGGCTCAGCTTTTGCAGAATCAACTGTCTCCTCTTCTGTGTATAATTTGGATCCTTCTTCCTCTCCAAAAGCCTTGCGTCCTCACGAACCTCAACTGGATCTAGTTCACCATTCAAGCTTAAACCCTCTTGAAGCCTGGGTTTCTTGCTGCTGCTGCTGCTACTACTACTACTCCCATTTGGGAAGAAGTTGCCACCACTGTAACCATCCCTTAGTTGTTCTTGGCGATCACAGACGATCTCAGTTTCCTCACTCAGGGTTTCTCTTTGAGACCGAATGTGCCTTTTGCCATTGAATATTCCTAGGGGCCGGACTCTTCTTCCTGCATGCAGAGAATCATCACGATCCCGACGAACCTCAAGTGATCCCTTTTCTTGAGAGTTTCCATTGCTGTTGCTGCTGCTTCCAATTTCATGATGCCGCTGCCGCTCCTCCTCCTCCTCCTCCTCCTCCTCCTCAGGCAAGCATACAACACTTCCACCAGTAATTGCACTGAAGTTGGGAGTATCATGCAGAGGAATGCTGCCAACTTGATGGTCTGCCCCATGTGGTGGTGTTGCTCTTGATATTGCAGTGGCTGCTTGATGATCTCTACCGGCAGCTGCTCCTCCTATTACGGCCTTACTAGTACTGGCTTTCGACTTGCCATCGACTCGAGGAATTACTATTGTCGGGATTTCGTTTCGCACACTAGCGTGATACTCTTCCTTGCAAATAATCCGAAGTGATCGCACATGATCAGCCACATCTCGCAGCGACTTGCACACACATTTTGCTCTGGCAATGTGCGCTGCATCTTCCAAACGATTCACAATATCTTCCTGTAGATGTTCTGGTAGCACCTGCTGGAAGCATATACCTAACCGCTTAGTACACTGGAAATCATGCTGTTAAACCTCAAAGACAAAAAAAAAAGAAAAAATCCTTCAACCACCACCTCCTCCCGGGCCCACATGTGCTTTTTTTCCCCCCTCTTGACTTGCAGAGAGATCAAATCCACATATAGATGCATGGTGCAGAAAAAAAACTTTGAAAGATGCTAGGCATTCTTCTGCTATCATTATGGTTTTCTCAAGTCCAAAACAAAAGAGTTACCAGAACCTCCATTTATTTCACCCTGAACAAAGAGTTCATGCAAATCGTAAACAAAAGGAAGAACAAAAACAAGAAGCAAAAGAAGAATATACTCTTTGTCCAAGTTTCATACTTTCAGAAGCATACCATGTTGTCCCACCGGTTAGATGCATCAAGCACAAAACTACTTAAACGAGCAGATCTATGAGCTTCTTTCAGGGCTTTGAAACCATACGAATTAGCTGCTCAACAGATATATCACAACAGAAGCTCAATGGATCTACAATCATGATCATCCGTGTGCAGTGAATCTTGATAAGCTCTTGACATGGAAGTTATACTGATTTTTTTTTGCATGCTCTTCTACATTCAGATTCAGCGAGCTTTTCAAAAAAGTTTTTGCAGCTCAATTGCATCCTCGGGTCTAGGATAACTGACCGAATGACTGACTAACTACTGTACTGGATAGATCCTTTGCATGATGATGATGGATCATCGACCATGATCAGGAGTAGAAACTACTTGTACCAGCAAACTTCTTTCACTACTTCCAGGGTGATTTTGATATGTGAAGGAGTTCATGCATGCATGACGAGGGGCATGTGGCGGAAGAAGAAGGTACTTACAAGAGTGAAGGGCGTGGTGATACTCATGTTGATCATAAACTCCTGCTGCAAGTGTGCTGCAAGTAATTCCTTCAGAAGAAGAATACGTTGTAATAATAATATAGTTGCTGCTGCGGCTGCTGCTGATTTCTATCCAATGACAGTCCTTCGAGCCACCGCCCCACATACCCACAACTCTTGGGGTGGTTCCTGTCCTTCCTCCCGAAGAAGAAGAAGAAGAAGGCTCAGGGACGAGCAAGAACAACAAAGCACTGGGAGACAAGAGTAAGAAGAAGCCTAAGAAGAAGAAAAATAAAATGACGAGAGTTTTTCCGAGTGAAAAATGATCGAAACAAAAGAAGAGACAACAACAAACAAGTTACAACACTCTGGAGAAGATCAGACTAAATAATTCCAAGAAAAAAAAGCACTCCCGCAACCCACCCCACCCCCCCCGGTCACCCTCCTCCCCCGCCCCCCCGGCTCCGGCCCCATGCTACACACATTCAAATTCCGCAACATCGAAACAAGACGAAAAAGAAACAAAAGAACGAAAAAGAGAGAAAAAGGAAGAATAAGCGGAAATGAATATTTTGCGAAGTAAAAAAAGAACTCGTCGTCTCACGCAAGAGAGAGTCATTCACGCAGTCTCAAGCACGAGCTCTTCTCTCTTCTCTGGAATCGCAAGTCCCGCGTGCACAAAGGGGACAAAGAGAGAGAGGGAGAGGGAGAGAAGAGAGAGGACTTGACTTGGGATGTGGTCGTAGGGTGCGTAGTGGTAAAACTGCATGTGCAATGGAAAAGTGTGGAATTCTGAGTTCCGTCGTCCGCTGTACCATCACGTCAACGCACGCAGACGCTGAATGACGACAAAAGCTGACGGAATGCTGCCATCGGATTCCAGCAGGGGAATTTATGGCTGCGGATTTCCAACAATATTCCCCCCATTCACTACGCAGTCAAGCATTCCGGACGGGACGTGTCTGGGGTTGCGGGCGGGGCGGGGGTTTCCGCCAACGGCATCCGTTTCGTGTCGGTAAAACCGGGCGTGTGAATTTCTATTTGGTAATTAGTGTTTACCTTATTCTATTTTATAACTTATTGGTTATTGATTTGTTTGGTAAAATTAAATCAGGGTTTTCTTTATTTATTGATTTATTTAAAATTCTTCAAGTATGTCTAATGGCGAGGATTCCTAGCATTAATTTAAATTAATTAAATGGTGACTGTCCTACGTGAACAAAAAGTGTTGCTACAAGAGACGACTTAAAGAAGTGCCTACTAGGTCTAGATGTGGCTAATTTATTTAATTTAATTTCGAAAAATGGCGAGAAAAATCTCTAAAAATCATAGAATTTTCAGGGGTTTTTTTTTTCATTTTCTGAAAAACAAATTCGTCTAGTTGTGAAATTTCTCCACCTATAAAAACACACCAGTGGTAATGATTCTGTTTTTGGAAGTTATGGTTGTTATTATTACTATTATTAGTAAAAATTTTGCACATGTTGGACGGTCCCATTTGTCGTCTCAGACTTGGGGTACAAAAATACAAAACTTCCAACCACTGTTGTTTTGTGTGGCCAAATTCAAAGGATCTAGAAAACCTGACGAGCTTAATACCTTGACTACAGTAGACTATGCGCAACTTCCATATTGACAAAACAAAGAGTTTTAAAATTTTCAAAAAAATAATTTTTTAAAGATTTTTTTTGGAATATTTATTTTAGAAATCATCTATAGAAAGCCTGTTATGACATTGTCATATGTGCAATGAGTAGTGAAATTATTCAGAACTGAGCATCGTTTTTTCGGGGGCAAATTATTGCATTTTGGCAACAATGTTTTTGGAATTTTTTGGTATTGTAAATTCGGAAAAAATATTCAGATAATTATTTTCAGAAATACTGATTCTAGAACTGGGTCTAGATTTGATTCCAGTTCCAGAACCAGATCTGATTAACTGGAACTGGGTCTGATTTCTGAGAACTGGCCAAACAGGGCAACTACCCAACACTGAAATGCACCACCATGGATGGATGGCACATGGAAAGGATACTTTTTTTCATTGGCCTCTTGTTCCCCAGCTGACCTCTCCATAGCTGAGGGTTGTAAAAGTGTGCTAGGGGTCTTCAAAATTGGGGTTCATACAACTGGATGGCCTTGAAGAGGGAACTGGGTGGTCTGTCAGCCCTAAAAGTGTCCCTGGGGTTTTTTAAATTAGGGTTCCAAAAAGGGCAGATGGGTGGTGAGTTAAGTGGGTGCTGGGTCACACCAGCAGGAAAGAACGTTTTCAAGAAAAGGTGCTTGAACAGGGCCACAGTAAACCAACACCCACCACTGCATCATCCACTGGATTATCCATATTATTTACTTGTGGATGAATCTCAACTGAGTTAATATTTGGTTCCACCTTGGTAACCAATTCTGTAGGAAATAGGTCTCTCATATATAGGCAGATAGGTTGAAAAATAGGTAATTACTAGGTAAGTACATGGATTCTACCTTGGTAAGGGTTGTTTTACTACCTACCTACTAACAACCTACTTGTGAGTTGTTAGTAGGCAGAAAAAAAAGCAACTGAGCTACCCACCATGGTTAACTAGGGAACTCAACAGAAAACTGTTTCCTGACCACTTACCATTCATCCACTGTGGCCCTTGAACAGAACACCAAACTGGATCATGAGTGTGTGTACATGAATCATTGTCATCTTGCTAAATGTCCATGATGTAAAGTTTGAAGCAAGCACATCATCACCCTGTAATAACTCTGTCCTTTTATCACACGTTTAAACTTCGAATTAGAAACTGGCTGCATCCATTATGGCATCTATCTAGAACTTCTCATCTTTTCAAGCTCAAACTTGAAACGTACTGAATCTCTTATGAGATCTAGAACTTCTCATGTACATGCAGACAAATTTAAAGTTCAAACTAGAAACTTACTGAATCCATTATGGGATCTAGAAATCCTCATCTACATGTCTGACACATGTGCAGTTCAAACTAGAAACTTACTGAATCCCTGATGGGATCAAGAACTTCTCATCTAGATGCAAACATGTGAAAGTTCAAACTAGAAGCTTACTGAATTTCCATTATGAGATCAAGAACTTCTCATCTAGATGCAGACACTTTTTCCAGAACACCATTTGACACATATTATCCCAGATGTCACTAATACATTGGGTCAAGTTCAAGACAAAAATTTAAAGACCCAAATGCAGAGTCTCTTCCATACAAGCAAAACCAATAAAATCTGAAGCAAAGTTTGAAACAGGCATCTCATTGTGTAATGGCTCTAGCATTGACAGCAGGTTCAAACTAAAGACTTCCCTTACTGGGATCTAGAACTTCATATCTAGATGCACACATATGCAGCATGCACTTCTATGGGATCATGCCCATCCATAATATTCACACATGGTACCATACATGTCAGTCACACATTGGGTCAAGTTTGAGTCCAAATTTTATGCACACATTCTGCTGTAAATTCCCTATTATTTGGAAAACAATTTGTTAAAATTTTAAGAGGACAAGTTTTAAGAACCTAGTATCAAAATAGTAAAAAAACAACTTTAAGAAATGTCACCAACTAAAATAAGAGTCCAAATGGGATGATATAATCTTTTCCCATATTTAAAATAAAAAAATTTTGGTTTTTTTTTTGAAAAATGGAATGTTAAAACAAAATATCTTCCCTTAATTTATTTATTTATTCTCATTTTGGCAAAAGTTCGCACAAAAAAATACACTGATTTGTACATAGGTTTTAGTTTTGGGGCAGTGTTCTGCCAGTTTTCCACAGTTTGGACAGTTAGTATAAAACTAATCCTATTTTTTTCAAAAATTGTTAAACATAGCACTTGACAAAATGTCCCAAGGAAAAGACATTATGGGAGCCTGGAGGGAAGAAATTGGGAATTTTGAATTCAAATATGAAATGGAAAATTTATCCATTTATGATAAATGGAGTCTAGCATGTATTTTCTTTCGTATGGTAATAATATTGTGACTCATATTAATTAGTTGTAAGGACCCCAAAAAGTTCAGGTTTTTTCCTTTTTGAAATGGGCATCTTTGATTGGCCCATCAAACAATAAAAATAAAATATAACTTTGAACACACCCAAAATAGATATGTTGTAATCTCCTCCTTTGGGCTACTGATATAGGTTGCAAGAGTAAAACTTAGAGCAAAGGATATATGGGGGTAAAGTCAGGAACCATTGGCAACATATCGAGGAACACATTGGCAACAACAAAAATCCAACACCTTCGCCCTCCCCCCAAAAGAAAGAAAGACCTGGGTCTCCTGGGAGGCATTAATTCACATCTAATATTATTATTACCATGACAAATTCCTCTATTCAGATGTCTATCATAAGATTATGAAATATAAGAGTCTCTCCACAAGGTGAAGAGGATTTTATTTAGCAATCACCTTTTCTCTCTAGTTGGCGGTCGATTGTTTGGTACAATAGAGTTGAGGGTTATTACCATGACAAATGCCTGCCAAACTTTTCTAATGACGGCAGTGCACAATGGCCTCAGATACAGTTATCAAATATTTCGGTTTGAAGAGGCACCCACAAGCCATGTGGGTTTCACTGTTACATACTAGCCCGACATATAGAGGACAAAGCTAGAATAAAATATCAACTACATAATTGTTTGTTTTTTGGATTCTACATGTCACATAGAGTGGTGTTCTCTCATAGAAATATGAAGTACTAGAGAAATGCACACATTGTTTTGGACAAGAAGAATGATTAATACTATTTGATAGACATACGCCCTTGAAAATGGGCTTATTTGTCTCCACCACCTATCTTCATTGGTGGATGCCCTCAAATTCAATAACAGGAGACCCACCCATATTTAGTGGGAGAGGTTGGCGGCCTTAATTTTTAAAATCCTAGCGGTAAGCCTAGCACATAGGTAGGTTAGGCTATTGTGTCTTCTCATCATGTTATTTCTTTGGGGTTGAGTGTTTGGGTTTTTGTGTGTCAGAATTTCCACATTAAGTGCCATAATCTGATGTCACCTTCTAGCTCTTCTTGAAGGGGTGGCTTGTGGAACAGTTGCGTGTGCACACACCTTTTTTGGCGAAGAATTGGAGTAAAAGCATGACCAACATTGTCACAAATGGACGCTGCCACCTGCGGACTATTCACACCTGCAATGGAACTCCTCTAAATGTAAGGGCTTAGAAATAATTTAGAAAAACCCGAACTTAGACCTTAACACCTAAGGAGATTGTGATAATTTTTTGGAGAAGTAGTGTGACCTGCCCCATTGGCCCAAGTGTGAACATCTTACAGTCATTGGTGTGAGATACAATTGTAAGTGGAATCAAAATTTGTGTACATTTATAGCAAATGGCAAAATAATTTAATGAAAAACACTTGGAGAAATTTTCCTGGTGTACTTGGAGGGCACCTTATATGCATGTAGATCCCTCATACAAAAGAGGAGGGATCTTATGCCTACACTTAATGAATAGGCATAAATTCCCTCCCACTTATTTGGCCACCATGTGAGGCCTCCACCCTACTCATAACTCATCTATTTGCTGACTTATTGTGGAGTCCCTTACAACAAATCTCTGTCATCTAGGTAGAGCTAGAGTATTTTAATTACATGGGGTTGAGTTCACTTGAGTTTGAAGATAAACTATGTAGGTGCATTACCAATAATAGAATACCCAGGTGGTTTAAACTATGTAGGTGCATTACCAATAATAGAATACGCAGGTGGTGGTGTTGGGGTCCTTCTTTTCCATGCACAATGCACGTGCCATTGAAAGGGTCATCCAAGCCAAAAAGTTCAATCCTCGAACCCATTACCATGTGTTTCGCTAGGTCCACCACATGTAAAAAAAAGTACCAGACACCACATAAGTTAAAAGCCGCAACTAGTTTCCATACCTGATACCATGTGATATTCAAGGTCCAGGCATTGCAAAAGTGTGTTTCCAAACCCCCGATCAAGTGTTTTTCTATGTCCACAAACATTATTATATGTTTCCTAGCTGTACCGTTAGGTAACTAATAAGGAGGACCTATTTTCCGGAGAAACTGTTTCTTCCTTTGTGTAAGAGACAACTTCTTGCACAAATGGGGTACTTGAGAAGTGGGCCATTTCCAACATGGGTAGACAAGCTCATGTCGTGGGTTGGTTGGTTATGTCATGTTGTTGCAAGGATCTAGTGGTGAGAAACTGTTTCTTCCTTTGTGTAAGAGACAACTTCTTGCACAAATGGGGTACTTGAGAAGTGGGCCATTTCCAACATGGGTAGACAAGCTCATGTCGTGGGTTGGTTGGTTATGTCATGTTGTTGCAAGGATCTAGTCACCACGTTTTCTCGAAGCTCACTGCAGAAGAAAAGTTAGGGAAATGGGTCTAGCATCTGAATGATACCAGATAAGTTAAAAGCATTTGACTTGGAGTATCTAAAGCAGCGTTTATTTTACTGGCTAATATTACCCAATTCCCTACCCTAAAACGTGAGCTCCTACATGGAAGCTTGAAAAAAAGAAGGGGATTTGTTACATAATTTGGCCAACTACAAGTTTAACTGTTAAGGTTTCACAGAGGAGGTTGTCTAAAGCCTAGACATGTGGTCATCACATGGCTCAGATTGCTCCAGTGTTGGCTGGGTATCAGTTTTTTGAAGAATTGTCGGATCCAGTTATGACAATTTAAAAAAAAGAGAGAGCTGGTTTTCTCTGTTCATTTTTTATTTTATTTATTTACAATGGTTCAGGGTATCAACATTAAGAAAATAAATTATAGTTCAGGGTATCAACATTTTTAAAAAATAAATTATACTGCTTCTCACAAGGCTGGTTCTCACAAATTTGATAACAGTTGGTTATCCTTGGCCAGTTCTTACAAACTGGTTGTGACTTTTGTTTTTGGTCAAAATATTAAATTTTCAATTCGAACTTAATTATTTTTTTCTATAACATTGACAAGGTGCCAACAATTGTCATTTTACACATTTATAGTTTAGAAACTTCATTTTTTTCAAAATCACCTTCAAATTGTCGTAATTCTTTTTTTAGATTTCCATCCATTTCAATAAATTTTATTAAATTAGATGGAGTGTTACATTTTACTTTAGGGTTGTTTGGCCAATTTTTACTAACTAGAATTAGCTTTTCTAAATTTTCAGTGTGCAACCTACATCTCCTAAAAGTAGTAAATATTCCTTTTTAAGAAAAAATTATTTCTGTTTTAATTTGTGATCCAACAATGCATATGACCTACTAGGCAAGGAAACCAAAAGTTGAAAACATTGTTTCATGTTTTTCCATCATTGAAGAAGGCATCTAGTACACCATAAACCTCCTTTCTAATGTTAGAGGCTAGCAAGTTAACTCATTAACAAGATTAGATTCATCTTCCATTAAAATTTTGAAAAAAAACAGAAGTTCATTATCATCTTTTAGTTTTAAACTCAAAGAAATTGCATAATGTAATGCATCACAAAATAACCAATGTACATGAAATTGGTTTTAAACATAAGCAGTGACAATGGGAAAAAAAAATCCAAAATCATTTGAGAAATATGTCATGTTAGAGGGGGTGGCATTCGTTTAATAACCTTCACAACAATTTTGTCTATTTTAGCTAAAGACAATAGTTGATTGAAATTGTAATGTTTTTTGAAACATTATTACTTTACTTTAAAACCTGCAAAATAATAACAAGAAAATTAGTAATAGAATAGAATTTTACAATATCAAAATGATAAGTTCAAATCTAAAATTATTATTTTAAATTAAGTAATAATACCTTATTTTCACTAATGTGTTTAGGTCTCATGGGTGTAAACTAGCTTCAACACAAACTTTTCCCACCCATGCTTACATTTCCTAAATTTTTAAGGCCAAATGATGCACTTTTGTAAATCTATTTTTGTAAACTTAATAAAGATATACTTGAGATTTGTACACATTTTTTCATCTATTGTGGTATATTAACATGCATTGGAAGAAGCATGACCAAAACAACTTCTTGTAATCTTTCCTCTAAACCAAGATATTCACAATTGACAACTAATTCAATGCATTGTTCGGGTGAAAGCACTCTAAGCCCCCCACCCCCCCCCCCAACCCAAAGTGTAGTCACATGTATAATCTTTGTACAATTAATTTTTTTCATAATGTATGGATATCACATCTTGGATTATTTTTGTTTCTTTTAAATATATTTGATTAACTTTTGACTTCATCTAATTAATTATTTTGAAAAATTCAACAAACATTGAAGAATTTGAATGTATAAAGTATATTCATGACAAAATATATTATGGTCGTTGAAAAATTGTAAGTTATATATTTTGTGTACATTGATTTTATTTAGTCCTCCTCATCTAACTATTGGATCAAAATTGATTTTGACTCAAAATGAACTTTGAATTCAAAATGTTGTTGTGAAAATTTTAAAGTTTTTTACTTGTGTTTATGATAACCAAAGGATGCCATCAAGATTTTAATTTATTGTGTATTATAATATTTGTTATATATCACCTTTTTTGAAAAAAAATGGCTCACATTTAGTGTGTTTTCACTTGATCATTGCATTGAAGTTAGAGCCTTTCATCTTTCACATAAACAATGATTTTTTTCCTTAAACTATATTTATCCAACAAATTTCTCAACTTTTGAGCCAAGGCTTGCCTTATAGTTTTTATAGCTTCAAGTAGTCCAATAATGACATATTTGGGCTGCCAATCATTTCCCAGAATGTTAATGATGAATGCAAATATATCATAAACCCCTTTGGACATCTAAAAATCAAAGCTAGTAGTTGTAGAATGACATCTGCTAATGGTGGAAGAATATAAAGTTGTTTTGTTTTTTCCACTAAACTAGGTAATATGTCTTATGAAATTACTGTTTGGAAGGAAAATTAACTCTTGGACATAGATGCAAAACCAAACATTTTAGCCACACATTGTTAATAAGAACATCGGTAAAATATTTTTCACAACCAAAAGACAAAGATTTTCTAGAAATTGCTTTTGTTACACATCATTATTTTTTAGGGATCTTTCACAACAAAACATTTGGAGATCAAATTTCCAAACACATTTGACCTCTTTTTGATGGTTGTCTTTCCCTTTTTTCCTTTCAACAAACTATTTATTTCCTTTTCAAATATTTTGGCAACTAGACCATAATTTGCATTCACATGTTTTTAAAGATGATATTCCAATTTTCTTAAAATATGAAATTAACTCACTTTGGCTTGTGTTCTTAGATTTGTAGCATTAACTGGATTTTTATGACAAAACATACAATGCATTATTTGTGGATTCTCAAGATCCACATTTGTATTATCATTTACATAATAAAATGCCCAATATGTAACAATCTTCTTCCATGAGGTTTCCAAAATCTTCTTTGAACATGCAAATTTTTAATCATATTTTGCATTATGTCTTATTCATTTTGACCTTTGGGTTTTTGCTTATTTCAATTTACACAATGGGGTTCTTTTCAAATGTTTTTTCCATTATATCATCCATATAAATTTCACATGTTTCATTTGCATTGACTTTATTTCATTCTTAGAGATTGATCCATTGACAATTTTCACAAGACTACTATCAAATAAGATGAGGAAAATAACAACTTTTATTCTACCAACCAATATAAAAACAAATCAAACAATAATACCAAAAGAGGAAGGTAAGTGGAAAAATATTTACAAGCAATTATAAAGAAAATTAATAAACATTTACAAACAAGATAATTAAGGTAAAAGGTTTGGGCTTGAAGGTCTAACAAAATAATTCAAAATTTCATTCATTTTTTTCTTCTTATCATTATAAAATAGGAAAGGTTTTAAGTTTTGGTTATGGTATAAGTTTCTTCAAAAAATTGATTAAGTGTCCAATTATAATAGTTTTTAGAGTTCTTGCAAACACAAAGGAATACAAACAAAACTTAGGGGACAAGTAGTAGGAGGTGATGAACACTAATAGAAAAAGGTGAAAACAAGGGATTAGGAACATTAAGCATGATGAAAGCAAATGACAAATAACAAGCATTGTGAAAACAAGTGATGAACAACAACAAGAGGTGAAAGCAAATGACAACCAATATTAAGAAAAAAAATGGAACCATCGACTTGGATGGCTGTTCCTTTTCATCCTTGGAGGGTAATGCTCAAAGTGCCATTGCAAATGAAATGTCGCCCAAAACTCTAAATTTAAACTTGACTCAAGAAAAAAACTTACACCCCCCCACCCCCCCTTGCACACCTAAGAACTAGAACTAGGGGAAAAAAAAATTGACCCTCCCAAATTTTAATATTTGGAAGGGGATCCAAGTTCACTAGATTTCACCATTATTGGTTTTCATTTGTGTGAGAATTTGTGATTAGGGCATCAATGTGGGTATTATAAAGGTTGATGCCCAAAATGTATTAGATTGGGATACCCTAATGATGCCCAGATGATTTTTTGATACATGGCCAACATTGGATTGCTCCACTTTAAGGTTTAAGGTTTTTCTCTTTGGCAAATCTTCCTCATTGCTTTTGTCAAATCCTCAATATTAACTAGGAGGGGGTCACCATTGATTTCATTGGTTTTTACATTCCCTTTTGTCATCTCTATTTATGAACTTTTGCAACCCAATGCCATCAAGTTTTGTCACTTATGTTTATAATGCCCAAGGGGGGGTTATTGTGAGTAGTGAACTACAATAAGCACAAGCATCCATGATGCCCAAAGGGGGATTTACTATGATTAACAAACTACAACAAGCACAAACATTCATGATGCCCAAGGGGGGAAACTATGAATAGCAAATTACAACAAGTGTAAATGTTCATGATGCCCAAAGGGGGAGTTACTATGAGTAACAAACAACAACAAGCACCATTGATATGGTGGTTCAAAACTCACATTGAAGTTTAATACTTGCAATGTCTTTGGTTTCTAGGTTTGTTGGACATAAAAATTTGCATCTTTCAATTCTAGAAGCTGACTATGGCACCACCCACTTTGAATAACAAGCTTTACTATTTGGAACATGGAATTGAAACTTAGCTTTGGCCTTTTAGGATGTTCAACTTCGGAGTCATGAGTCATAATTATTGTAATTAGGGGTTAATAGTTTACAACTGCATTTCCTTTTTGTGGGTGCTAGTAGTTTGTGATATTCTTTGTCAACTACATAATCTTTATTCTTGAATTTAGATGCATTATGTTTGTCAAATGTCTTCACCATATTATCACTAAATTTGTTGAAAAATTTCAAGGACAAATATTTTTTCTTTGATCACATCCTAGTTCATGTCATTACCTTCAATGTTAGCTTTAACCAATGTCTTGAAGCTAATGTTGACTGTGTCATTGTTGATCCAATCCAAGCACAAGTTAAGTAGAGAATAATAAAAATGAAATAAATTATATGAAATGCATCATTAGTTCCAACATGCATGGGCCTTGCAAATTAGCTTGGGTATAATCAATGGTGGGTGTTGACGGGAAGTGCATTAGGTGAAATGCAAAGTCCATAGCAAGATTGAAGGGCACCATAACCTTTGAATACTCAAATTAAACTTTTTGTGGAAGCATGATTGTCAAAAACAAGCATTTATTTCAATTCTTAATTTAACAAAAGTATGGGAACATTATTTTTTAAAAACAAACTAACATGTGCTCACATTACTACAAAATGTGTGTATAATTCACTAGTCCTCATTCACTAGACTATTAAATTCATTGCATCCCTACCAGGTCCTGTTCACTATAGTCAATGAAATCACTTAAAATCTCGTGAAATCACTTAGCATACAAGGACACCTTTTGTTGTAGTGTCAATGAATGCTTGTATGTATCAAAGGTAGGGATTTTATGGTGCAATATTGTGGTAAAGATAAAAATTAAGCTTGTTAAGTTTAAACTCATTTTTAATTTGTTTTTTCAAAGTAGGCCCATGATAAATATGAACAAATGCGATCTTTGTTTGTTACCCTATTATGCCTAACTAGCCATCCAAACATTAGAACAATTATGTTTGTCGGGAGATTATTGAAAGCTTACATCATGTTGTGTTGATTGCCACTAAGGAAATAATTCTAACTTCAAGTTTTCTTTCCCTTTTTGCAAATGAAATAATTACAATCAATAACCAAAATTGAATTTCCATGTAGTGTTATGTGGTGGCAACTTGGAAATGTGTGTTTGTATTGGTTGAAGGTGGGACTACCATTAATATCAAAATTGTCATTTTTTCCATTTTTGTGAATTTTGGTGGTTTATCTAAAAGTCACATAAGTCTCGGTTAGATTTGGAATTATTACTCTAATGAAGATTAAACAAGCACCTTACTCCATTGGGATCCATTCTATGGCACACAAAACCGACCTTGCAATTCTGATTTTTTTGACAATGCCTACGGTTTCCGAATTGGAGGGGATTCTCCTTAAAATATTATATGGGTATTTTTTTAGCTCCCCAAAAGACCATCTTGAATTTTCCAAATTTGCAAAAATTGTAGAAATTATAAGACCGAAGGTTTTTCCAAAGGTGAAAACAAGATGGATCAACATGCTTCAACCCTTGAAATGTGTTGGGAAATAATACAAAATTTTGATTGTTAAAATTGTAGTTGATTGTAGTTTAGTGGAGTTGGCCAAGGCTAATGTGTTGAATTTATGTGACATTGATATGATTTTTGCCTTGCCATGGGGTAAAACACAGTCAAAGGGGCCACCTAAGTGAATCAACATTTGTTCAAATTATATTTTTGCATGTTTAAAAGATCACAAGGGAAACACAATAGTTTGGATTGTCATAATGTTTTTTTAAAAATATTTTCTATTAATTGGAAAGTTTACATGTTCAAAGTTTGACACAAATCAAAATTGTTTTTGCATGTTCAAAGCATTCAAACCTTGAGAATGGACAATCCTTATTTTTTTTAATGTCCTTTTTTTATACTTTTTTTGTGCACCATTCCTTTTGAAAATTGAAGAGGATTTTAATATTGATGATTAGAAAAGCAAAAGGATTTGAACTAATGAAAATTGTTTTTATAACCCATTTGAGCGCATTTAGCTCAAAGGGCTTTTGACTTTGAAAATGCAGCTTTAACAAAATGTCGCAACCCCACTTTGGCCAAGTGTGAGGATGAAACTCACACTCCCAAAGTTGGGAACTTGGAGTCATCCGGGACTCCCGAATTGTTAGAGTTCGATGGCAAGGCCCAAAACACCTCGTGTTGAGGTGTTCTTGGTGTCATTGAAAAGGTCTTGAAGCGTAGATGTCCAAAATGGCCTCGCATTGGTCATTTGGACATCTGCAGCTCAAGTTATGGGCAAAAGAAGGGCCGAGAGTCAAATTGGCAGTTTGACTCCCGACCACTAAAAGTCAAGAATCGACCTCTTCCCAACATCCGATTCTAGATTACGACATGGCGTTGAAAAGCTCTCGAGGAGAGCTATAACTTTGGTTTAGACCTCGCCGCGATCAGATTCTGCAGTTGGGAGTTATGAGCTTCCAAAGTCCCAAGACTCCAATCGGGACAATTTCGGGACTCCAACTTGGGAGTCCCGGGAAAAAGAGCCATTTGGATGTAGCCTCGGCGGAGAGCTGCATAGAATACTATATGGGGGAAGGTGGTGGCTTCCCCCGAGTCCGGGCTGTGGTGAGTCAAGTGAGTTCAAGGTTGCCCGTTGACGCGCTCCCAAGTTCCTTGTAGACCCACTTGAGGGTCCAAGTATGCGGCAATGCGGAAGGAGTTGGAACTTGGAGCCGCTCCCTAGCTCACAACACTTGGAGGGGTAAAAGGGCGTTTTGGAGCACCGGGATGGGACTAGGAAGATGTGACAAGCTTTACTCACTCACACGGGCCTGCACAAAACCCACACAAAGTGGTTAGTGCATAGTTGGAGCACTTTTGGTGCTAGGACGAGCCACGGGCAACACGGACACACAAGATTCACCACGGCCCGGACTTGGGGGAAGCCACCACCTTCCCCCTTATAGTATACTCTGCAACTCTCCACGGAGGTGGCATCCAAATGGCTATTTTTCCCGGGACTCCCGCGTGGGAGTCCCGAAATCGTCCCGGGTTGGAGTCCCGGGACTTTAAACGCCGATATCTCCCGCCTGCAGAGTCCGATCGCAACACAGTCTGAAGCAAAGTTGTAGCCCTCGTCGAGAGCTTTCCAACGCCGTGTCGCACTCTCAAATCGAATCTCGGCAAGACCTCGATTCTCGACTTTTAGTGGTCGGGAGTCAAACTGCCAGTTTGACTCCCGGCCCTTCTTTTGCCCATAACTTGCCTTTCAGATGTCCAAATGAGCAATGCGAGCCCATTTTAAATATCTATGTTTCAAGAGATTTTCAACGGTACCAAGAGCGCAACAATCCATTGAGATTTGACCCTTCAACTCGCACTCTGAAGTTTCGGGAGTCCACCGGGACTCCCTCTCCCAAAATGGGAGTTGCCTTGGGAGTGTGAGTGCTCACTTCCTCACACTCCCTCGCAGTTCCTTAGACTCCCGGGAGTATGTGATGACTCCCGGGCTTCCTCCTCTTGGCCCGCACCCTTCCAATGCTTTTGCCCTTGCTCCCGGGCTTCTTTCCTCTTGACTCCCGCAACCTTGCAACCCCTTGCCTTGGTCGCAAGCCCAAAGCTAGGGTTGCGACACCCGTGGCTTGTCCCAACACCCAAAGGGTGCAGAATGAGTTCTAACCAACCTGTGGTTGGTTTTGATGCAGATTCGAGTAAGTGAATAGCTTGCCCTTTTCCTAGTCTAATCCCAGGACTTCTAACACAACCCTCTACCCCTTTTTAGTGCTGGAAATCAGGAGCGTGCCCCAAGTCCCAACTTTCCGCAACTCTACATAGTTGAACCTTCAAGTGGGTTCAACAAGGGACTTAGGAACGCGTCACAAAAGTTGTTTATATTTATGTAGGGCATGGATGCATACTATACATGACATAACATAAATTTGTAATCAAAATCAACTAATATTTAAAATGTAATGTTAAACTAAATATTTTTTAAAAATTAAGTTATAAATCAGCACAAAAATGACACATGTCATGTATATCCTTGGAAAAGGACTTTTACTTTGGTGCTTGTGTTATTTTTACTATGTTTTCACCCCATGTATTTTGTCCATATTGAAATCTATTAATAGTTTATTGAAATGTAAATAGGTTATAAATGTGTTTTTTTGTACTTATATTAATGTTGTCAAAATTTGCTCAATAGATTTGTACAAAATTTATGGAGGTTCAAACACCTCCTTCCATGTTACAAACTTTATTGATGTGGTTACAAACACATTTAATAGGATTACAAAGATTGGGTAATTGAGTTATATTATTGGACATTCCCACAAGGTTCGTTATGTTGATCTTTTGACTAGCATCCTTGTGGAGGTCATTCCTTCTATATTTTAGGGAGCACTTGAGGTAAAAGGAAATTTTTAATATGTTATGAAATAATCTAAAGTTCAAATTCTTTAAGGAGTACCAAATTATTGTCACAATGTCACCTTTTTTATTATTCTTTTACAGAGTTATATTTAACCATGTAAAGACACAAAATGGATGAAATTCATGGAATCTAAAATTGTAGTGGTTTAAAATATAGTATTTGTAAAATATTTGACACATTTTGATTCATTAATATTGATGAGAATCAAAATATAGGACAAAAAAGAATTCCATTAAAGATTAAGTGTTTTTTGTCCTTAGTGATACACCTTAAAGAATTTGGACCTAGGTATATTTTAAATATCTTCTCAAAATGTATAATTGGCATTCTATTTTCAATCAAATAAATTATAAATTATATTTATTTTTTATAAGTGTCACCTTATATTGTTTGCATTTCATTTGTAATATAATGGAAGCGACCTCCCTAGGCTAGCATCCATTTTCTAGTTACTTGCTCGAGGTTTTTGAAACAACTATGTTGGATGTGAAGACCTAATGCATTGCTACATGTGATATGTTAGTCATTGAATTGGAGCACAAGTTTATAGACCATGAATTGATGGATCCTCTTGGGGTCATTTACCCACAATATTACTCACAACCAAATTGTGAATCCACTTTTGTAATTCATCAAAACTTGATCAAACAACATCTTTCTTCAAGTTGATCATGAAAACTCAATATCCTAAGGCCATGGTAAAGCCCATAGATAATAAGTTAATCACTAATTCATGGCATGAACTTGCCACAAACAATTTGTTTTAAATTTTTCTTTTTGAGTTTAGGAAGTTTGTTCAATTGACCATTGTCCAAGTCATTGGTAGTGTTGGAGATGAAAGAACCTTTTCCACATTGACCCTCACAAAGTTCAAGCTTTAGAATTGGTTGGTAGAACATTTAAACATTATTATTCACATGTTTGTTCAAGATTGTTCATTAAGGACATTTTCCTTTCCAAACTACTATTGTAGATTAGAATGATGATGACAAGGTTAGAATTGGAATGAATGCACAATTACTAAAAGTTGTAATTGCAAATTTTATTTTTTTTGTTCAACACTTTAATCAATTGGACAACCTTGGTTATGAGCTTTTATTGTAACTATCAATTTGTCTTGTGTTTACACTTGTATCCATATGGTGTGAAAAATGTTCATCTTAACAAATATTCAATGTGCCTTTCTAATGGTCATCTAATCTTCATGCTCACAAAAAATCAATAAAAAATCACAATATTTTTGAAAATTAAAACTATAACTCTAGATGGGTGGTGGATGATCCATGGTCCACAATAGTGTGTTAGCATCACTCATCACCTTCACACTATTAGTACTCCCATTCTCATTATGCCTCGCAAGCAATCCACCATAAGCAGAATGGGCAAGACATAAAAATATAGTTTAACACAACACCATCACACATGATTACTCAAAGACTTCCATGAAGTTTCCAAGGCACGGTTGTTTTCAAGCCACAACTTCAAACTTCATTGATTTTAATCAATTGGGTTGGCTTGCAATGAATTTGTTAGGAAAGAAAAGTTCTTGATGGAGCTTCAAACTTGGGTTGATTTTATGGAGCTTTGAACAGGTTTGATTTGTTCATGGGTTGAATTTGCAACTTGTAGTTTCATAAAGATCTTGAGAAAAGAAGACATGGGTACCAATTTGTAAAGAATTTCAGAAGAAAAGTTCTTGAGCAAAGAAGATATATGGGAAACCATTTGCATAGAACTTGAGAATAAGTCTTTTAAGCAAAGAAAAGATGGGTATCCATTGGTAAAAATTTGAAAAAAAAGTCTCATGACAAGTCAAATTAGTGGGTGCAACACACAAGTTGTAAATTTTATTAGATAAGATCAACAGCTAGAACAAGGATTGCCTATTCTTGAGTTTACTGAAACCTTTCTACCCATCAAACTAACAATGGTAATAATTATCTTTTGGAATTTTATAATTTTCATTAAAAGTTAAGTTCATAGAAAACATTTCCACTATACATAACCATGGGTTTATATATATATTAATCCATTTTTATCTTATTTAAAATAAATATGAAGATATTATATGTACTAAAATGAATATAATTCAACAATATAATTCCATAATATAATGAATTACATATAATGTGATTTATTTGATGTGTTATAAATAAAAATATATTTAAACCAATATTATACATCAAAAAAATAAAATTACATAAGGAATTATGTTATATATTTATGAAATATTTTTTGACCTACAATATTTTTTTAAAACCTAAAAAATATTTATAATATGTCAAAAAAATTATAATAAAATTTCAATCATACATAGGATTAATATATGGGAGATATCATTTATTATTATTATGTGAACCATTAAAAATAGTAAAAAATCATGCATTTTAATTTTTTGATTTTGATAATCCATGAATTTCTAACATTAAGTAGTAAATTTTACATTAAACCCTAAACCTTTGTATTATCAATGTGACCAATTTCACTTTACATATGTTAAATCATATTGAAGTGTGAACAAATAATTTTGAATACATGAATTTCATGATGTATTGATAGGGAATCAAGTATTTAAAAAATATTTTTATGTTTTAGGGTTAATGGATTATCACAATATAATATAAGTATTGCATTTAAATTGCATACTTTTATTCAAATGACCTTTTACCATCAATGTGATTGGCTTTGTAATACCCTCATTTACTTGAATCAATATGTATGGCACATGAAACATGAAATATATATATATATATATATGTCCTTTTGTTTCATGGTTTAGGATATTATCTTAATGTGATGCAAGTATTGTTTTTCTTCTATGTTTTGATATGGTAATGTAATACCCCTCCAAGTTTCAAAAGATATGTTATAAAATCCAAAGGATTTATGGGATACCTTACAAGGAATATTGCATGTGCATTGAATATTCTTTGCCATAAATAGTACCTTTTGATAGTTTAAACTAAAAATAATTTAACCCATGGTGTCTATTGAATGCCCCAAACAAGGTATTACTTTGCTTTTAGGTTTTGATAGGGTTATGCAATACCTTCTCAAATTTTAAAAATTATGTTATGGCATCCAATGTATTTCTAGGATACCCTATGAAGGGTATTGCAAATGTATTGAGTAGTTTTGGCCATGAACCCATGTTGTTTAATTATAGGATACAATTAATGAAGGTATCGGTTTCCTTGTTGGTTTTCATAAGGTTACGCAATACCCTTCCACATGTCAAAAGATATGTTATGGAGCCTAATGTGTTTTTGCGATACCTTAAAAGGGGTATATTGCATGTTTAGTGAGTCTTTCTAGGCATGAACAATACCCCTCTAATAGCTTGGACCAAAATATTCAGCCCATGGTGTTACAATGTAGCCCAATGAGGGTATTGCATTCCTTCTAGGTTTTGTTAACGTTACTCAATACCTCTCCAAGTTTCAAAGATATGATATGGAGCCCAAACTATATCAGGGTTACCCAAAATGGATTATTATGTGTTCATTGAATATTTTGTTTTATGAATTTGAGTATAACATACATTAAATGCATTTAAATTGAACTTGAGTTCTATATTGCTTTGATTATTCATGAAAAACACTTTTTAAATAGAGTTTGTAATACCCTTATATAGGGTGTGTCAAATGCTTAAATTGTTCCCCTATTTATTTGTTCAAATGAACAAGACCAAACTCCATGCATTATTTTCATTTTATTCTTTCCTCATCGTTGTCAACCATTGGGAGTCTATTGGAGTGGCAACCATGTAGGTAGGTGTAGTTATGTAGGTGGGGTTTGGTAGGTACCTACTTAAAGTGTTGGTAGGTAGGAAGGTGGAAGGGCAGGTAAGTAGATAAATAGATGGAGGGAGGAGGGGTGGGTAGGTGGGTGGAGATGAGAGTAGCACATTTTAAATTTATAGGTGAGTAGGTAGATGGGGGAAGAGTCTAGTTTTAATTTAAATATATAGGCGAGTAGGTCGGAAGGGGACAGTGGGGGGGGGGTAGTATGTGGGTGGGCGGCAAAAGTTTCAAAAGCAAAAGAAAAAGAAACTGGGTGGGGGGCGGGGAGAAAATAAAGTTCAAAAAAAAACACAGAGATCAGGGCTGAGAAAGGGCAAGCCAAAAATGTCAACCTGGGATGGCACAGGGATAGAAAAGTGAATCCTATCAGTGCACCATCCATCCACGTTTGGTGCACTGGTGGGTGCTGGTTCACTCTGGCTCCTATATCGCTCATCAGAGGATGATAACAAGTGTTCGCCGTCCGTCCAATGTTTCTGTTTTCACTTTTGTGATGTAGCACATGAGGGTTCTTTAGTCTTTTCAAAATTCCTCAAGTAGGTCCACTGGTGGGGTTCCCAAGCATTAAATGGGAACTGTCCTAGGCGGGCTGTTTTCAAAAGTCCGGCTACAAGTGGCGACCTAGGAATGCCTAGGTCTAGATGTGCCGAATTTCATTATTTTGAAAACCGGCGGAAAACACCCCTATCTATGATCACAAAAGTTTCAATTTTTTTTCATTTTCTGAAGGAGAATTCGCCGAGTTGCAAATTTCGCCACCTAAAAAAAACACCTGTAGCACATGTTGTTATCATCCATAAGATATTTTAGCCAAATTTTATTTTAATTTAAAATGAAAATAAAAACATGTTCTCATCTGAAAACATGGCCTTGGCAGACCTCCATAGGTTCGGTGTTCCTATTATAATGAAAACCGGGCTTTAAAGCCCCCATAGGTTCGGTGTTCCTATTAGGGTACGGAGGACAGCAACAAACAGAGGCTCTTGTTAATGGAAACTATTTACCAAATTTTGCTAGGCATAAGCTTGCCATCCACAGCCTGATGTTTGCTGCGTTCACCCACAAAGTTCACCAGCCAGCAACTCAAATTTGTGGGGCCGGGCCGGGCTATAAACCTTGCTAGCCATCCACTAATGTGGAAGTTGAGCCGCAGGGCTAATGCCCAAGCTGGAGAACTGGCTACTTTCGCCCGCCAACAGCTTGTTCTAGCCAATCAACTCTCTTCTTGAGGGAGGGATACAGGAGCGGATATCTAAGTCAGCCAACATGACACACTCTGAGCGAAGCACACTAGCACGCTTTGGCTGCTTGGCAGCCTTTTCATGGCTGAGCTGATGTTTTCCTGTACATATGGGCAAGCAAGCCTTCTCTCAAGACTCTGATCACAAAGTTTGACAATACAGCATAAGAACTGATGTTTTCCTGTACATGTGGGCACCTTCTCTCAAGACTCTGATTACAAACTTTGACAATGTAGCATAAGAACAGCTCAAAATAAGAAAGAAACCTCTATTTCATCATAATATAGCAAATGCTCTTTTCCCCCCACTTCATAAGACTTCCTCTGAGCCATACTTTGCATGGATTTTCTGTATGTCGCCTTCCCCAAATATTTTGCACAAGAGGAACTTGCATTCTTGATGCTTGCCAGAAACACTTTTGTAATACAATGAAGAGAGGGCGAGTAACCCAATTCTGTAAACCAGAGTTGGGTGGTTATTAGAAACAGGAATTGAACCCTGGCAATTAATTATCAAGGTGGCTATTAGGATTCATAGCCATGATTCTCAAAAAAAATCAAAGATTTGGTTCTGATATATATCCATGGTTCTTAATTTTAAAGAAATATAACCGGCCATAAAACCACCAGTTCATTGCCTGTTCTGTCATGAAACTCAATTGTTTAAAGGTTTGTTTAAGGGTTTTGAAATAACCAGGATTGGAGGTTCTTTGATTCTGATTCTTTTTTATAAAAGAAAATCAAAACTAATGGTTCTCTGATTGTGAAATAATCTCCTACTTCCCCCTTACACTGCATAGGCAAATTATTTACCTATGTAGGTGAGAGCCTGTCAGCAGCCAGTATGTAGCAATGAGAGAGCAAGGGAAAATGGGAATGGGAACCTCAACAGGCATCCCTTACTTTTAACTTACAACCTTAGGAGAGTGAACACCAATCTTGGGCATGCATTGAAATTTGCACCAAATCCCTGATTCTTAAGGTTCATAACCACTGTTCTCAAAAAAGTGAAGGAATCAAATAGCCACCTCACTAGTGTTGGTTCCTGATCTTTCATGAAAGTCATTAGTCCTTTGAGGCTTTTGAAATAGCTGGAACTGGCAATTGTTTGATTCTGACTTTTTAGATAATCAGAATCAAAAGTTTTCTGATGGTGAACCAAACCCCCATTGGGTTACAAGGGCAGTTCTTAAGGTTCCTATCAGTGTCAGGTGGTTCTCTATTTTTAGGAGAACCACCAGGGTTGGTTCCTTCTTATTATTATTTTTTGAAAGAACCTCCAGGTAAGACTTTGAATTATTTGCATTTTTTTTGTTAACATTTTTCGTGTGCAATCAAAATTTCTAATTCTCTTTATTTATGGTGCATTTGCAACATTAGAACTAAGGATTGAAGACTTGATTTTTGTTGCAACATTGGTATTCCCTACCTCACATTTGCTACTGAATTTCTTATGATGAAATGGGTTGAACCCAAGAATGACCTAATGGTCTTCAATATGGGTTCATTAATTCTAGCGCATTTGTGAATTTTGTCATTCATATGCTATGCTTGTTGTCCTTTTGCAAGTGTTTTTGGGGCATGTGCATTGCTCTAGGAGGTCAATTTTGTTTTGTTTTGCAAGTAATATATTTTCATTTGTGGTTGGATTTTTGTCCATGCATTATAAGGTTAATTGTTGATTGTGTTTTGTTGTGGTTGGATCTTTTCCTAGATTTTAAGGTCAATTGATTGTGTTCAGTTTTGGTTGGATGTTTTCATAGATTTTAAGGTCAATTGATTGTGTTCAGTTGTGGTTGGATTTTTCCTTAGATTTTAACATTAGATTTTTAATTACGATTGAATTTTTCCCTAGATTTTAAAATCAATCGATTGTGTTCAATTGTGGTAAGATTTCTCCCTAGATTTTTAAATAGGTGGTTGATTTTGTGATTGGAATTATGTCCAATCCATTTTGTAATCATTTTTCACATGTGCATTGAAGACTTCTGTCATTTGTAATGTTGATGGTCTATAAATAGTGTCAAATGCCCAAAAGCCCAGTTTTGAAAAAGGATTTGTCCTTGAATTTTAAGGGTTGTTGATCTTATGTGATTGGAAGTTTGTCCAATCCATTTTGTTATGATTTTTCATGTGCATTGAAAAGTTCTATGGTATATAATAATGTTCAGGTCATATGTTTGTCTAGCAAGATTGAAGGTTTTTGTGATGGTTGATTTAATGTCAAATGCCCAAAAGCCCAATTATGAGGAAATAGATTGTTGCATATGTGTATAGTGAATAGAAAGCAGATTATTGCATATGTAGTTTCATTACATTTTTAATTTTTTTTTTTTTCAAGTACTTGTAATTGCAATAACCATTTTGTTTTTTGGACAATCTAATCCTTAAACCCTAACCATTACCTAGACCTGCCACTTTTTTTAAAACTTAAACCCTAATACCCAAAAACCCCCATAATTTAAAAATAATAATTCACCTTAACTGAAGGTTTTGGATTTTTAAAAAACTAAGGATGAAAGTTAAAACATGAACTTGAAACTAGTAGAAATCATAATTTGAATTTTCCTCAAAGAAGTCTTGTTCCTCAATCAATTTGATGAGTTCTTTAATCATAGTAAAATCCTTTTCTAGAAATTCGGCCATGGCTTTAAGCTTCAAAGGTCCATCACATCTAACACAAGTGTCATTAGGCTAATTTTTTATATTGAAAATGAATCAATCTAAATTGTCAATTTCAAGCCTAAATCGCCTCAAGTTAGTAATGACACCTACAACACTTAAAATCCATTCTATTTTTATTTATGATCCCACAATACCAAAGATTTGACAAATGAAAAAAGAAACATGCAAAAATTGCATAACATGTTTTTCCCATCAAGTTAAAAGATTTTCAATCCTTTGTTGATTGTATTACTAGTTGCCGATATAATTGTAATTCATTCTTCAGTGTGGACATGATTACATCATTTGATATAATCTGCCCCAAAAACAAGTTTTCATCTTCAACTATTGTTAGTTGATCTTCTACTACCTTAACAAGGTTCAAATGAAAAAATAACTACAGTAAAAGAGGGCACACAATATTAATAGATCCATAATTTGTCAAAATTTGAATGGCATGTGCCTGGCCCACAAAATCCTTTATAACTTTCATGCTTTTGAAGTGAAGGTCAAGCATGATGGCCAACATGTTATGAACCTTGGCTTGATTGTAAGCTAAAGCAAATGCCAAGAATGGGGATAAAATATTGATGACTTGCATCATCATCCTTAACTTGAACTCTTGTAACTTTAAATAAAAATCCCCATGAATTAGCAATGATTTAAAGCTTGGGTGCTAACCACATCACTTTCATGGCAATGCATAAGGTGAAGGTATAATAAGTGCATCTAATAACAACTAATAGCCAACATTTTGATTTAAGACACAAAGTTTCACAACAAGAAGGAGCATATATGGAATAGCCCAAGTCTAAAATATCAATATTCTAAAAGATAAACAAGTAGTTTGTTGTTATTCATAGCACATTGAAATAACATTCTCATACTCCAATGTTTCCTAGAATATGACCATTCGAGAAGCAAATCATGTTTTCACCAGAATTTTCTACATCTTGGCATGTAATCCTATACTAATATAAGATTTTTTCCACTCTTGCCACCTGCTTCCTAGATTTTTTTGTCCAAGTAATTATCTTTTGAGATGAATATTGGGGTGTGATCATAGTCAAACAAGCCAATAGTGACAAAGGATTCAATTACAAATGGGTTTTTTTTAACATTTTGATTTTTTCATAGAAAGGATTTTTTCAAGGATTTTTTTATAACATGTAATAAAAATATTGAAAAGTCCCCTAATCAATTACATTACTTGTATTAACTTTTTAAAAATAAGTATGAATTTTTTAAAAGTGTACAAATTCCACCAGATTTTATGTTTCGTCTTGAAAAATAAGATCATAATTTCAAATCATGCTAAAATATGATAACTATTATAAGCTTTCAATTTTTGTATCATAAGCCAAAACTTTGTTCATATGTCATACAAATTATGACCCATTTACATCTAGCAAATGATTCTTGAAATTTGAAAATTTTGAAATGATATTTTGAATTTCTAAAAATTTCAATTACTACAATTTTAAAATTATGAGTGTTTTTCACATGTGGTAAGCTATCATCATCAAAAAAATTCCCATCAAAATTTCTTTATTAAAAGAGTTCTTAAATTAGTGCTAAATAAAATTGATTTTGGGGTGTTCAAGTTCAAAAGCCTTTATTAAACCAAGGCTCAATTTATTAAATTATATGATTTTTTTGGAATTCTTCAACATTCATATAAATCATTTAGCACAAATTTCCTTGATCAACGTGATATTAAAGTGGCATTATATAAATATGTTTGAAAAAATTGACAATTTTTTTATTGTTCCACATGGCTTTTGACTGTGATCACATCCATTTAAGCTAAGTTTTGAAAAACTAGCAAAAATCTTATTGTTGTCAATACTATATTGGGCTACCTTTGACATGGCATGCCCAAAACATGACCCTACAAATGGGCATGCTAGTTGAAAAGCATAACAAGAAACAACAAAAGTTAATACAGAAGTCAAAATGTTTAAATTAAACCTTTCATCTTTGATGTATGTTGTTACTTTGTTAAGTAAACCAAAGGAGTCCAACAAAGAATTTACTCAGTTTGCCATTGCTACACTTGTAGTGTTATGTACATCAAAAATCCAAATTGTCACATGATAAGGTTCCCATAAAATGCTGATGAAACTCACAACAATAACAAAAGTATTAGAGCTTGCACAAGACATCCAAAGGTCAAATGAACATGTATCAATAATACAAGATGCAAGGGTTAGCATGACACATATTTCATTGGTTTGGTCCAGCATATCTAGGAGCATTTTAGTCACCATTTGGTGGTAGCATGGAAATTATACATGCCCACATTGTCGCAAAACCAAATGCTATGCATTTCAATAGAAGATAGAGGATGGTAACCTTTTGCACAATAGAGAACCAAGTCCTCCAAAAGGGCTTGTTGTAAAGGATTTGATTTGTGGTAAGGTTATTTCGTTGACAAAAAAATTTGTGTTTTGAAAAGGGGGGACAATGTTCCTCTTCTTTGACCCACATTTTTCACTTTGGGTTTTTATAACCCTTTGTAGGAAAAATAGTCCCCATTTTTTGTACAAATCTAGATGTTCATGACAAGCATGTTTTTTCAAAGTGTTTATGTTGTGGTTTTCGTTGTAGTTCACAAGCCCTTTATGTTTTCCCTGAACATCAAGGAGTTACAATCAAATAAGGTGACAAACAAAACAACACATCATCTATGGGTTATAAATGTTCATTATTGCACTTTCATTCACCACCCAATAGGTTAATGTTTGGTGATTAGCAGATCATAGATTTCTATTAGACACTAACTTTGGAATAAGGATCTCCCAAATTACATCTATGTCAACATTTGATGCCTTTGGTGATCCAAGTTCAATTTTAGATTGAAACATAAGATCAATATCATCTTCATCTCATGAAACGATTATTATAGGTTGTGTGGCATTTATGGATGCCATTGTGAACAACCTTATATGTCAGGCTTCGTTTTATTTGTTGTTGTTTCTAAGAAACAAAAAGGACATAAAGCTTACACACATGTATGGGAATTCAATGGCATCAACTCAATCGCAAAGACTTACTGGAAGTTATTGTTGCATGGCAAAAGCCTTCCTATTGTTACCTGCAAAGTAAAAAATACATAGAGCTTACACGTGCATGGGAACATAATGGCATTTCAACCCATTTTTTTCATAGTGGAAAAACTACAAGAATAGGAATTAAGCCAGGGACACAACAAGGAAAATAAATCACAAGAAATGCAAATTTAAATCTAATCCAAAACTAAAAACACAAAGACACAAAACAAGAACATGGTATATGTTAAAAGATGATTCAAACGGAACTTTATTCTGACAACATATGAAAACAAAGGTTAAAACAGTAAATGTACCAAAAACTGGTGTTGAATGGATTGAAAGTAATGAAAGGTCCTACGTTTATATACCCCATTGGGGACCTAGCTCAAGGAAGTTTCCATAAAGGCTTCCATGTGTGCACCAACCAAGGAAGGTTCTTGAAAAACTTCCTAACTAATGGTGAATTAGGAGTTAACCAATAGTTAACAATGATGCAAATGATGATGCAGGTGACTATATTGGTGCAAACGATGATGCAAGTGATGAGTCCCATAAAAAGTAGCCTTGTGTTTTTTTGAATATTGCATGTGAAAGTCCATTTTTTCCAAACCATTTGATAAATTCTTAACTGGTTCCTAGGTACATTTACTGATGTCATAACCTTGCTAATGAATTAAGTATTGTAATTGATGATGTGATATCCTTGAATCTAGGTTTACCTCAACCTTGTATTCTTTCTCACCATGAACTATAATTGGTGGAGGTAGCTTGTGTGTTCTCCCTAGAATGGTAGAAGCATGGTAGGGCTCCAACAAAGAAACATGAAACACAGGGTGAATCTTTATGGAATTTGGAAGTTTGAGTTGGAATGCCACTATGTTGATTTGTTTCATGATGGTGAATGAGCCAAGTTTTTAATAGTTCAATTTTTTCAATGGCTGAATTTTCTTGATGTTTTGTCATAGGAGCCAAATTTGATCTCCGACCTTGAAATTTGGTTGGTTTTTACAATGGTCATTAGCATTTTCCTTATATCACCTTTGAGTTTCTTCAAGGTTAGATACAAGTTGTGCTCAAATGTTTGCGAGCCACATGGCTCAATCCTCAATTGCAAGATTCACGACATTGTTTACACCTTAGATGTCAAACTTGGGATGTAACCCATGATTTGTAGATAATGGTGTTTGTTGTGTTGCTAAATGCATCATGTTGTTGTAAAAAAACTCTACCATAGAGAAAAGATTTGACCAATTATCTTGGTGATAATTAGTCGTTCATCATAGATATTGCCCATCTATCTGGGGATGGAAAGTTGATGATAATTTCACTTTCACATTTAATAGTTCAAAGAGCCACTTCTAGAACTTCGATGCAAATTGGGGTGCATGATTAAAAATGATGTCTTTAGGAAATCCATGATAATGAAAAACATGATCAAGGAACATCTTGCCTATCTTTTTGCTAGTTAGTGATTTGTTACATGGAATAAAATGACCCATCCTCGTGAAATAATCCACCACCACCAGAATGGAATCAATGAATTAGATCATGGAAGATCCACAATGAAATCCATGGAAATTGAAGACCATGGGGAAGCATGGTAATAGTTGAAAAAGTCCATGAGGACAACGATGAAGATTCTTTACACGAGCATAAACATCACAAAAGCCCACAAATTCCTTCACAAACTTCCAAAGTTATGGCCACCAATAATCATGAGACATTAATTCGATGGTTTTATTAAATCCAAAGTGGCCAGTAACCAATGTCTCGTGTTTGGTTTGGACAACTTGAAAGTGCGCATGGCTTTCCGATACGTATAATAGTCTATCATGATATAGTAGACCATCATGAAACTTGAATTTGTCGAAATCATTAGGAGAGTTTTTTTTATTACTTTTAACAACAAAGGCAAGAGAATAAATGATTAGATATTCACAAATGCGTTGAAGGAGGGTCTTATTTTTAGGAGTTATTAACAATGCTTGAAGCTGAAGGTTTTTGGGTTTGAAAATGATGTCACATTGTTAATCGTAAGCAACATCTTTTTTTTTGTGTGCAAGGTACGAGTGATGAGATAATGCATCTGGTTTCCCTTATTGTCGCCTTGGATGATAAGTAATCACAAACCAAAATTAAGACAAGGATAATGCCCATTGAGCTTGATGTCGATTCAACACAGAGTCGTAATGAAATATTGGACATTTTTGTGATTAGAATACACAATGATTTCATGTTGAACTCTTTCAAGTAGATGGCACCACTCCTTAAAGGCATCCATGATGGCCAAGAATTATTTGTCATGAATCTTGTAGTTAATTTTGGTAGGAGAAAACTTACAACAATGGAAACCAACTAGATGAAGAAAATTATTTTCTCCAAGTTGTGAAAGTATGGTGCCTAATGCAAAATTAGAGGTGCTCGTTTCCAAGACAAAAGGTTTAGAGGGGTTTGCATGAATAAAAAATGAAGTAGTCGTGAAGGAGGCCTTCAAAGATTAAAAGACATTTTTAGCTTCAACTTCTTAGGAAAAAGGTTGATATTTCCAAGTTAGACAAGTAAGAGGGGTCACTATCATGGAATAATGTGCAATGAATCATCGATAGAAATTGGCAAACCTAAGAAAACATTGAACATCTCGAATAGAAGTTGGGGTAACCCAATCCACAACGGTTTGAACTTTACAAGGGTTTGTGCGAATGTCATCTCCAAAAATAATATAACCCAAGAATTCCACCTTTGATTAATGGAATCCACACTTTTTCTAATTTGGCATAAAAACTAACTTTTAAGAGCTTTTCCAAAACAAAACGTACATGGCGTTCATGGTTTACCATGTTTTTAAAAAAATGAGGATGTTGTCGATGTAACAAACCACAAAATCATCCAAATATTCATAGAAGACATCATTCATCATATGTTGAAAAACAACTAGTGCATTAGTAAGGCCAAAGGGCATCACAACATATTCAAAATGGCCATAACGAATTTTGAATGTTGTCTTCCATTCATCACCTTTTCAAATGTGCACCAAGTTGTATGCTCCACATAGGTCAATCTTGGTTGATATTTTTGCATGACTGAGTTGGTCCTAAAATCTTGAAATCAAGGGCAAAAGGTATTATTCTTGATGGTGAGTTGATTTAATCCATGGTAATTGACACACATGTGTAAAGATCCATATTTCTTTTTGCCAAATAAAATCAAAACACTAGCTAAAGATTTGGAGTGTCGAATGAACCCCTTTTCAAGATTTTTGTTGATGTACATTTGAAGCGCCGAAAGTTCGTTTTATGACAAATTATAGATGGGTCCAAATAGGGGCTATGCTCCTTCCTCTAAATCAATCACACAATCATATGGCCGATGTTCAGGTAATGTGTTTGCATTTTTTCTTTTCAAAAAAACCTTTGTAATCTTGGTATTGAATAGGGATTTCATGTTGTTGCGTCCCAAGATCAAGGGCTAGAATGGCTTACACAAAGAATGCATCTCCTTTTTTTGTTGTTTGGATGAATGTTTTTGCTCCCGTGATCAAAGGTTTGAAATGTTTGGATCCTTGATTACCCCCAATATCTCCTTCACGCTTGAGTTTTTGCATGCGTTAACTAGTTTTTACTATGTCTTCATGTGCAAAGTCATGTTCAGAATCCAATGTGCTTGTTGGAAAAGATTCATATTTTGGTGCAGTTTCATTTATTGATTCAAAATGAAAATTTTTTATCTTCTAATCCATTCGAGGATTATGCAAAATGAACCATGATAACCCAATGATGATAGGCTTTGTCAAAGATGAAATGACATTGAAGACAACTTTGCTATTGTGTGACCCAATTGTTATCGTCAATGCTTTCGTTTCATGCATTATAGGTCCTGAAGAAGGGTTTCAACCATCAATCATTTCGACCACCATTGGTGTCATTTTTTCCACCAATGCCAAGTTATGTTATCGTACCAACTCCTTATTGATGAAACATGTAGATAACCCTGACTCAAAAAATGCTTGGGTTTGCATAATTATGGATTTACCACCCTTGATCGTGATGGGCAACAAAAAACAAGGTGCTGGTTCTAAAGACAAAGTAAGACCATTTTGAATGCATGATACTTTGAGGTCCAATCTCACGGTCCCTATTGCAACTAGATGTCTTAGTTTCCCTTCTCTTTTAGCCTTTGGGTAGTGGTAGAAGTTATGGTGTGTGCTGCATGTTGAACACGTTTCTTTAGACAAACACTAATTATGTGGCCTAGTTCCCCATAATATAAACATAGATTATTTACATGTCAATGTAGTTTCTTCTGTTCTATGAATGGTTTGAATCATGTCTTGTTAATTTGCATGGGGTCATCATTAGGTGCAAACACCATATGTTTGGGTTGCAACATGGGCTACATGAATTGCTTCAATGTTGGTGATGGTCCCCAACACTTCTCTTATCGATGTTCAAAAAGTTGATTATCAAAACACACAACTTGTGTGATTGCCTAACTCAAGGTTGTGGGATTAGGCATGGTCAACAAAAGTTCCTCCATGTTCCACGGAGTCCAAATTGAAATTGGCTTATGAGCACAATCTTGTCCCATGAAACGTCACATGTTAGTTGCTTGAATTCAAAAACGTACATAGAAGTTGGGTGTGATCATTGATGAAAAGCTCGTAACTTGTTTGTTGTTGTACATCCTGTGTTTGAATCACCAAAAAAAACACCAAATTTTTCAAGAAATGTTTCAAAATTGTTTAGAAAAAAAGATTGATGTTTTAAAAAAGGTGTAAACCATGTTAAAGTTGTGTCTGATAATAAGGTGCCAATGAATCCAACTTGGGTTCAGTCATATGAATAACAATGTTGATGAAGTTGGATGATGAAATGTACTTGGTTGACAAAACCTCGAAGTTTTGAGCGCGTGTCATCAAACTTATCTGGTAGGTTGATTTGTGGTTCCTTTGGATTGTTTCCAAACATTGTCGATGTTTGGTTTCCTTGTAAGTGTGTAATGGACTCATGAAGAGATTGCTTTTCCTATTGCATATGCCTAAATGCAACAATAACTTCTTCCATTGATGAAACAAATTTTTCTTTTAAAATGGACATGGCCAAAGAAATATGTAAATCAAAGACTTTAGCAAAAGATGGGTGGTCCACAATTTGAACATGTTCAAAAGATGGGTAATCCACAACCTCTTGAAAACTCTTATGTTTGAAATAAAAAGGTAGTCCACACTCAATTTCCACAAAAATAAATAAATTGTAATGATGACAAAAATAGATTTAAACCTGATGGGAGTCTATTCAAACTATCATAGGCATGAAAAATTACATGAACAAGATTTAAGCCAAGGACATAACAAGGAAAACAAATCACAAGAAATGCAAACCTAAGTTTAATCCAAAACTTGAAACACAAAAACGTAAGGCAAGAACACGGTATATGCTAAAAAATGATTCAAATATAACTTTATTATGATAACATACAAAATCAAAGGTTATGACAAAAAAAATACCCAAAATTGGTGTTAAATAGACTAAAGGTAATGAGAGGTCCTTCCTTTATTTGTACCCCATTGGGGACCTAACTTAAAGAAATTTCCATAAAAGTTTTCATGTGTGCACCAACCAAAAGAGCTTCTTGAAAAACTTCCTAACCAATAGTGAACCAGGAGTTAATTAATAATTAACGATGATGCAAGCAATGATGCAACCGATTATGTTGGTGTAAACAATGATGCAAATGACGATGCAGGCAACTATGTTGATGCAAACGATGATGCCAGTGATGGGTGATGGTGGTGTCCAATTGTGTTGATGTAAACAATGATGCCAATGATGGGTGATGGTGGTGTCCAACTATGTTGATGCAAACGATGATGCCAGTGATGGTGGTGTCCAACTATATTGATGCAAACGATGATGCCAGTGATGGGTGATGGTGGTGTCCAACTATGTTGATGCAAACGATAATGCCAGTTATGGGTGATAATGATGTCTGTGACAATATCAACCATTGCAAATAGAAGGTGCCGATGGAACATGATGTGCAACAGAAAAAACCAAAAGCTTAAACTTTAACATTAAATAATAAACAAAGTTCGTTGTCACGTGAAAGAAGAAAGCTCACCATTCAAGGAACAATGGAATGCAACGTGCAATAGAAAGAACACAAAACCAAAAGCTTAAACCTTCACCTTAAAAAAGAAACAATTTAGCTCATTGTTACGCGAAAGAAGAAAGCTCACCATCTAGGGAGCGATGGAGTATGACGTGTAGTAGAAATAACAAAAAACCAAAAGCTTAAACACTAGCACTAGAAAAGAGATAGAACTCATTATCACGCGAAAGAAGAAAACTCATCATCGTCCAAGGAGTGATGGAATGTAATGTGCCACAAAAGTCTACAAAACCCTAAACCTTAGGGCTAGGAAAAAGAACCGGAACCTTAAAATTTTGGGAAACACCTGCCGGTGCAAGGTCATTGAAATTTTATGGAATCAACAGTCTACCAGTTCCAGGGTTGAACCTGGATCCGAGATAAGGGTGGGTCCTAAGGTACAGTTTAAGTTTGGGTATTTGAATAGAGGTCAGGGTAGGGTACGTATAACCAAGACCGAAACTGTCAATTATTACCCGGATTTCTGAAGAACCACCGAACACTGGTTCCTACCATGGTTCTCAAAAATCGAAGATTCAATTTTGACAAATAACCATGATTCCCAAAAAAATTCGAAGAATTAAATAAACCACCTACAAAGCTGTGAGTTCTTTACCTGTTCTTTGATGAAAACCATTGATCCTTAGAGAACCAGAATTGGCAATTGTTGGATTTTGAATTGTTTTTGAAAACAACTTGAACAGATGATTCTCTGATTCTAAAATATTTTAAAAATCAAAACCACTAATTATTAACAAAATAAAAGTGCCAGACAACACTGGGGAAATACCATGTGAGGAGGGGGGGGGGGGGGAAACAAACCCTTTTTACTGAAGTGAATTGAGAAAGCCTTAGTTGGAGAATATATGTGTAGTTGTGGGATGGGAAACACAACTATTCACACAATAGGTTCACACAGGTCACTAAAATATAAAAAGATTCATAAATATGTATAATTTCCTCGCTGAGTTTGTTCCTGTGAGTTTAACAGTGGGTTTCATCTTGGTCACCTACCTTGCAAAGAAAAGGGTCAGATAGGCAAGCAGGTGGCTAAGAAAATACCTAGGTTGGTTATTAAGAGTAAGGTAATACCCCAGAAATGGGTGTCTTCAAAAAACAGCATAGATACGCTAGAAAATCGCTGCATACGTAAGTAGATGCATGTGTATGTTTGCCTTTTATTCTTCCACGGATTGGCCGGCTATTTTCACCCACTGGCCAATTAATTCTGTTCTTGAGCAAGTGCAGCGGAGTTGCTGAGCTAAGCGTATATGCAAGTCAGCTCACATGACGGCCCTCTGAGGAGAGCAGAGCAGAGATTGGGCTGCCAGAGGACCCTTTTTCATGGCTGAAAGGGGATGTTTTCCTGTCCATGTGCACGGACCTTCTGTGAAATCATTGAGGAAACCGTGCCAAGTCTGGCGGCCCCATGGCTTTGACAATCTTAAGCAAAGTTGGGACCCAAAACTGAGGGCCAAAATTGAGAGGATGGGCCAGGCACTGGGCATTCATCCATGTGACTCCTATTTGCAAATGCAGGAACACTCAGCTCGGCAAAATAAACGAGCAAATGGTATTTACTTATATGCAATGTCTCCAGTCCTTGAAATATGGTTCCTTGTCTCTCCAATACATTCTCTTGAGGACAATTTTGTTAGGGGAACAGTTCCACAAACTGTTTCAGTGTTCCCATTAGGGATTTTCTTAGGTGTACCTGAATGATCATCCACAAGAGGACTTAGCCAGATTTGGCTATAGGTCAAAGACAAAAGTAGAATTTCTTCAAGCTCGGCTACATACAAGAACCAATGCTCTAAATATGGTGAGTTTCACTTTGTTTTTCTTCCAAATATGGCGGCTTTGTGCCTTTTTCCAGCCCAAAAAATTTCCTTTGGACTAATTGCAGTCAATTGTTTTTTTTTGTCATCAAGTGATGAAAATTTGCCACTGAAAAAAACTCCTGGTTCCCATTGTAGCGTCTGAAATTCCAAATGAATACCTAATCACATACCCTATGTGCAGGTCAGTTTTGTAGATAATTACTAGTGTTGGGTGGTAATTAACTTTTTTTCATAACCACCTATTTCAATTATCAAAAACATTCAATCTTCAAGAATTGAGACAGTTGTTTGTAATATGAAAATCGTACCTTGTCTTGTTCTTTCGCAACCAGTTTTTAACTCATTTAGATTAGTCAATTATATTAAATTCTTTAACTTCACTTTCAGATTGTAGGATTAAGGTTTTTAAATATATTAAAAAATTTCATAGGTAAAAGCAAATCACCAATCATTACAAAATTTTGTTATCTAAACTAAAATATGTGATCATATTTCAAAGAATATACAAGGCAAAGAACACTAGATTAATCCTTTCAATTCATCTCGTTCAAATGAGTTTTCAAACTCATTTAATTCTTGATCTAAGTCTAATTCAAAATCTATCATTCTATCGAATTATTAGTGACCTTGCAACCCACCTTGCATCATTTGACCAATTCTTACTCACAAACACTAATTTTTCAAAAGTTCTTTGACTATAAGTGGCATGCATCTCCTCAAATTGGTGAAAATTCTACCAAGGCAAAAATCTTCTAGTTTCAATTTGAAAATCTAAAATCCCTAACATCCATTTGGCTTAAAAGCCAACAATTGGGAACATGGATTCATGTTTCCTCCACCATTCTAAAGACATTTGATATCTTTGAAAAATAAAAAATTCTCAATTAACAAATTCTTTTGAAGGTTTGTTGATGTCGGCCACCATCTCAAAAAAGTCCAAACTACTATTTTCATTTATTTTGTAAATTGCAAAAGACCCTTTATGAAAAAAATCCAAACTAATATTTTTATTTATTTTGTAATTGAAGGACCTTTTACCCTCGAACAATGGATGCAATTGTTAATAAAATTTTAAGAGCATAGGAAACAAGGATTTCCTATCATACTCTTTAACTATGGTCATCTCATCTTTATGACCAATAAAAGAACAAATCAATTTTAAACTTTTGATTCTAGAATCTAACATCAAGGTTAGCATATTATGGGCTCTTGTTTCATCATATATTGTCAAGGAATAAATGAAATAGTTAATCACCCCCAATGACCTCCTTCATAACCTTTGTAAAAGTTCTTAACTCAATAATCAACTCAAAATCATTACCATCAATTAAAACATTTGATAATGGGAGATGGTTCATTTCTTCTTTTACTTTAAGTTTATGTATATGGCTACATTCAAAACATTATTCAACAATTAGTGTCTGTTGAACTAGGTTGAAATGCAAGTAATGACAACAAGAGATAGGTTGCTCATTGTAATCTATGATATCACTGTGAGAAAATAGGGTGATTTGCAAATCGCCTTGCAACTAGGTTTTTGGGTTACAATGACCACTTGCAACTTCATTACAACTCAACATATTTCAAGAGTATGAATGTTATCAAACGAGTTAGGTTCACCATAATTGCTTCAAAGTTGTAAAATCTACAAATGGCAACTAGGTGACTACTATGGAATAATCAATAAACATGTTCATCCATTGACAAAACTATTGCTTTTGTGGTTTTATTCATCCATTGACAAACCTAATGTTGCATGATTTTTCATTATCCATTAACAAACAAAATCTAAGAAAAACTTTCCCTTGTATGCACAACTTTGATTTTGATGGATTAAAAAATTATCAAACTTTGGCCTTATAACACAAGAACAACAAAAAGCATCATAAATGCACAATATGACATGTGTTTGAACAAACTAGTTTTATTTCAACTCCACCTTCCACCTCAAAAACTCAAATACCTAAACACACAAACAAAAGACACAACATCATTAGAAGAAATTTGGAAATGAGTGACTACAATTTTAGTTGTAAAAGACAAAAATTTAGTCGTAACAGCCACATGCAACTACAAACCTTATAGTCGCCTTGGACAAGTGGCAAAAGACAACCGGTTGCAAAAAACTCCACGTGGCATATACAATCACCTTTGTAGTTGCATATTGCTTACAACTGCAAGGATTTTTCATGCATTAACTAGTCGTAGGACTTTGCATTATATGTGTGACTACATAAAATATTGGGTAGCATTTTAAAGATAATTAGATTTAAATGATTTAATATTTTTCAAATCACATATATTACGTACTATATTATTTATATTTATATAAATAATGTAATAAAATAATTCATATTATTGGTAATTTCATAAAATTTTTAGCCTATGAATTATTGACATGTGTCATTACCTAAATTAAGTTGAAAACCTAGTTTAGATAGCTAGGTTGGCCACCGAGTTTAGGTATCTAATGGGCTTAAGTAGGCACCTAAATTAAGTAACTTAACCATGATATAGGGTACATATGGTCAACATACCATTGTTGACCACAACTATGTAACATGTGAGGTTTGATCCTTAGACCACAATGGATATCAATTCTTTTGCCATCAAACCACCCCACTTGATGTGCAAATACAATGGAATGCATTCTATTTAACCCATATTTGATTTTAAACATTGCAGAAACATCAATTTCAATATTTCATAATTTATTGATATTTTTTCAAACAGATTTTTAAAAAGTTATTCTTAAAGTACTTTCAATGCCATACATGTTAAATGTAATTTTCTTCCAAAAATGTACATTAATTTGAATAAACTTTTTATGTATTTTATTAAATTGAATTACATTTTGATGATGATTTGCTGGAATTTTTTTCACGAACATGATTTATAAATGAAAAATATTTTACAACTAATATTTAATAAAATAAAATAAATATATCTCCCACATATTAATCCTTCATTTCATAAATATATATATACAATGTGATTATAATATATCATGATTTGTTTTACATTTTAAAAAATATTGTTTTCTAAATATCAGTTGTAATATTTATGATATATAATATTCTTATATTTTAGATTTTAGTTTAAATCACATTTAGTAATGTTAATACAAGAATTTGATGGAATTTTAAGTTTCATATTTTACAAATATAATATATAAATTTAATCTAAAATTATGGTAAAAATCTTATGTTCAAATAAATGATATATTTCTTAAACATCTTTAATTTCTATTTGATTAAATATATATATCATACTTGATTATGATTATAATAAGTTTTAATTTTACCAATGAAATTTAATTTACATGTATAATATATAATTAAATAATTATCATATGTAATATATATAAATAGATCATAATTCAAATATATTTAATAAAAATATAATAATTTGTATTGTTAATGTTAATAAGCAATACAAAATACTAATAAATAATTAGACAAAGTTAATCATCAAACAAATATTGTAATTCCAAAGATGCCAAATATGTTTTAATCATCAAAATATTGTAAATGGAAAAATTATTGGCCCTAGTTGCCAAAACAACTATGACCAATTGCAAAAGCAATTAAGTGTTCATCCATCCAAAGATCCATTCACAATATTGGATGAAAAATGTGCACTTTCATTCTACTTTTCCATCCAAACATGCAATTCACAAATTATAGTCACATTTGTGTCTTCATTTGATTATGTCAACACTATAGTTACATATGTGAATACAATAGTTGCATATATGATTATACACATTTACAACTAAATGACACGTAAGACTAACCCAACTATAGTTGTAGAAGTAGTTGATTTGGACACTAGTCGCATCTATAATTGTAACCATATGGTTGGAATGGACTACATTTCTTCTAATGCATGACTTTCATAAAAAAAATTCATCCTTCACAAATCCTTCATCATTATAATTAATATTTTACAAATCAACTTCTAAAAAAAAATAAAAATCTCACGTCATTTTTAAAAATATATGCAAATAATCAAAAGATAAAAAACCTTCAACCTCCATAAAATTTTAATATAATGTGTATTTTAAATTTTGGATTAAAATGTTAATTTTAGATTTAACTCAACATGGTGAATGCAAGCAAGGCCACCTAGTGGCCACACGACTCAAAACATTTGAGTAAAACTTGCAAAATTTTGCCATTTTTATATTCTTTATAATCTTATGTGCTACATTTGGGTAAGCTTGAAGAAGTCTTGAGGAGTATTTGTTTATGCCAACCAGAATATAATCACATATATAACAAAAAAATCATCAATATGCAATCTTGGTTTAACATAAGTATTCATAATTTGCAAAAAAAACCAACTAAAAAACCAATTACAAAAAACTTACTACCTTTAGATTTTAAACTTCACAAAAATGTTCATACATTTCATGTGAATACCTAATTGCCACTTGGTATAACTTGTAGAAACTTCAATTTATCAAAACATTAATAGATAACATAATATGGACTTTGTAAAAGAAGAGGATTAAAACTTCCTACCTTTAAATAAACATTTCAAAGCAATTTTCATACATCTCATAAGATTACTTGGTGACCACCTGGTACAACTTGTAAAAGCTTCAATTTATCAAATCATTAACAAATAACACAATATGGATATAGTAAAAGAAGAGGATTAAAACTTGCTACATTTAAATCTTGACATTTCAAAGCAATTTTCAAACATTTCATGGGATTACCTAATGGCTAACTGCTACAACTTGTAAAAGCTTCAACTTATCCAAAACATTAACAAATAACACAATATGGGTTTAGTAAAAGAAGAGGACTAAATGGTGCAAGTATGTAGATAGGAGCCAATGGATTACTTTACAAAAGGACTATGAATCTTTTTAGTCATTTTTCACTTTTTCATATGAAAGAACTTTTGAATGAAATCTTTTGAAACTTGTTAATAAAAATAAATATATTTGTCGCAATAGATCACATTTTTTTGTTAATCATTGTTGAATAAATATGAATTTTTCAAAGTGTGTAAATTCTGCCAGATTCTAATTTCATCTTGAAAATTTATCATAATTTTGAATCATACCAAAATATGTTATTTACTTTAGGTTTTTGTTTATTATATCATAAACTACAACTTTGTTTTGTATGTCATGCACATTACACCCCATTTACATGTGATAAAGGATTTTTGAAAATTTTAAAACTTGAAAAATATTTTGAATTTAAAAAAAATTAACTCCATATCTTTTAAATTGTGAGTGTTTTTTGAACTTGGGTCCAAGTTGTTCTCATCTAAATTTTTTTACCATCAAAATTATGTTATTACAATAGTCCTTTACCTAGTCCTTTGTAAAATTAACATCTGACGTAACACCTATTCAAGGTCAAAAGTTTTTTTTAAAAGCCAAAAGCCAAAATTTAATTTAATGAAATTTCAATTTGAAGTCCTCAACTTTCATATTCATTTAACACAACTTGGAATGATTAACATAACTTTAAAATTTCAAAAAAATAAAAATGTAAAAAAGTTTATAGGTTTCACCACTATCCAACATCGTTTTTGGCTCCTATTTTTGTACTCACACCTTAAAACTTGCTACTTCTAAATCTTGACATTTCAAAGCAATTTTCAAACATTTCATGGGATTACCTAGTGGCCACCTAGTATGAATAAAAACTTCAATTTATCAAAACATTAATAGATAACACAATTTAAACTTTAAAAAATAAGAAAACTAAAAGGGCTGGTGGGCACCAGGTCATCGTTATATACAAAATAAGATAAAGTAATGAAAGAATATAAATTGGATTACTATTAGACAACATAGGTCCACATTAACATGACATAGTCAACATACTAAAAATAAATAGAAACAAATTGCAATAACAACAATACTTTCGTTTTGAACTAACCAACCAAATTACATTTTTAAAATGAATGAGGAGAAATCAAAATAATAACTATATTCTAATAGTTTCATTAACTACATCAAGGTTTTGTTTGGCCTTGGTTGCAAGATTAGCACTAATCATTATAATGCTATTGATTGTGACATTATTTCTAGCAAGAAATGAGAATATAATGGATGAAATGTTAACCCATTGTTTTGGATCTACTACATTGCATTTCCATTTGTTCACCCAATAATCTTAATATATTCTCTATCATTCTTTGCTCCTTTTTTCATTGGCATCCACCATTGAATATGAAGATGTTTAAAATTTCTAGGTTGTTCATCTTTCACAACCTCATTTTCCACCCTTCCATTGGAGGAAATTCTTAAATTTATGACTCCATATATGATTGATTTTGTAGTCATATTGGACATTATATGACTGAAAGCCTTTGATTGTAACGGATAAGTAGCAAAAAACAAGCATCCATTACATGCTTGACATAGCAATTTTCATCCTATATTCATTAAGGACAAGTCATAGAAGATAAGCCATATATTGTTGAGGTATCATATAATGAATGATTAGAATATGATTTGTAAACACTAGACCATTTGATTACTTGGATTTATACCTAGAAATCATTTTTTTGGATTATTAGTAAAATAATTTTTAATAGGTAGGTAGGTAGGTGATAGGTTTAGATAGGTTGAAATAGGTACATAATAGCTTAACCTACCTAGTGACTTACATAACCTATGTAATTTAACCTACCTAATTACCTTAGTCTAGCTTACTTACCCTAGCCCTTTAGGAATGCACATAGGTTGCAAGTATTACAAATTGAACCCTTCACATTCACAATGATAAACCAAGTCCTTATTAGTGGATTACAACATCAAAAGGTGTCCAAATTTGGTCAAATTTTTAATTTCACATGTTTATTTCATATCATTACAAGACTATGAAGTAGGTAACAATTTGTAGGATGATATGTAGGAGGTAGGTAGCATGTTATAGGAGATAGGAAACAGAAAGTGGGTAGGCAAATAGGTAGGTTGACAAGGTAGGCAGGTGGGTGAATGGGTAGTTAAGTAAGTGGATGGGTGGAATGGCTGGTGGTTAGGTAGGTGGGTAAATAGGTAGATAGGTGGGTGGTTTAGTGGGTTAAATAAGTGGGTAGTGGGCATGTGGGAGGGTAGGTAGTAGGTAGGTAAGTAAGTAGGAATGTGGGTATGTAGGTGGGTGGGTAGATAGGTGGTAGGTAATTGGGTGGGTGGGTAGGTAAATAGGTAAGTAGGTATGTGATATAATAGATGGTAGGGAGGTGGTTTGGTGGGTAAGTAAGTAAGTAGGTTGATAGATGGGTGGGTGCATAGGTAGATAGGTAAGTAGGTGTGTGATTTAGGTAGATGGTAGGGAGGTGGTTTGGTGGGTATGTAAATAAGTAGGTTGATAGATGCGTGCATGGGTGGGTACGTAAATAGGTATGTACATAAATAGGTGGGGGTAGGGTTGTCTATGTTCATATCTTATGACTTATAATTATTTTTTAATCATTGTAATGACAATTAGATGTCCACATCACTTTGTCTTGAGTCATGGATGCCATGTAAATGAAATAAAAGTGATGAAATTTGACATCCCCCATCTTCTTATCATTTCATCATCTACTAGTCACATGCCCCACTAATATATGACTATGACTTTTTACACATGGGATTCAAAGTAACAGTTTATGACTAAAGTCATAGATATTGTCATTTAGGACTTGTAGTCATAGATTTTTTAGTGCAAGGACACAATTCCTTTTAATGTTCCCATCCACACATGACATAATTCTAAATTTGTAGGCCTCACCAAAACAAAATTTTTGAAGCCCAAGTTTTGAAATGGAGTGTAAACAATTATTTTCAATGATGGTTGCATGTTTTTAGGACCACAATATGGAATAATAACTAGGTCTTCAGGATCAACATCAATAATGGGAGGGATGGCACTTCACATGTGATTAATTCTCCAATTTTTTGAAGGCCAAAAACCTTTTAGTAGGGTTGAATTTTGAGTTGGCAAATATTTGACAACAATTCAAGGATGTTTTTCTAATAAACCATGTATGGACCAAGCTTTTTAGCATAGGTTTTGTCGTTACACATCCCCATTTTCCAAACTCCACATATTTAGAAAGCTTGTTGTTGATAATTTTTTCCTTCTCAATGGACTTAATGGCATCATAAACCCATATATAGCAAAAAGGAACATGATTTGGAAATCTTTGTAGTAGTTCATTCACTTGCCATAATCGAATTGGAGGTCCATTTGTTAAAATAATCCAAGGTGGATGCATCCAAACAAGTAACTAAAAGAATGTGAAATTCAAATGATAAATATGTAGCAATCATTTGTTCTAATGGTTGGGACAACATTACATGAAATCCATAGTTGAACGTAATGTTTGCTTGTCCAAATGGTGATGTATTCATAGGTTAAATTCACAAGGGCGAAAGGATGCCCATTACATATGTAATGCATTGGTTGGATACATCAAAACCCTCGGAGTGAATAATAGAAAATGTTTTGTACAAAAAATGCTTTGAACATGAAAAATGCCACTGATTTTCTAACCTGTTTTTTTCCAAGTCTTTATTTTCAAGGTTATCTTACTCATTGTTTGGACTTGCTATTAGATTTTAGGGAAAAATAATATGGGCAAATTGAATTGTGAAAAAAACGAAAGTTGTTGTGCCTTTCATACAACAACACCATGTGCCACTAGCAATCTTTCTTGTTATGAGACCAACTTAATGTTGTTAAACCCCATTAAAACACGATTTGCAACCAATTTTTTAATGGTTGAAAGGTTGTTCAAGTTCAAACTTGTCATTGAACAAATTGTTGTGAATCTTGATTGGACAACTTTTGTCAACACATTACATGGTAACCATCATTAGAAGTCACTCACCAAGGTGAGAGCTTTCCGAACTAATGTAAGGAGGGACAAGTTTTGGGATTCTTATGCCGACTTTGTGCACACAGTGGAATTAATCTTAGTATCATTGAAGGCATTTAATGGCAAACAATTTTGCATGGGGAGGGTGTGGCTTTTCATGAAAACATTCGAGATACATGTTTTAACATTTTTGGGATCCATTGTTTGAATTGCCATCAACCCTACAATAGTGTTTGAATATCAATTTTACCAAAGGTAGAAGATGTTGACAATTGATTTACATTATGGTAGGGCCCTTCTTAATCATATGCATTGGGTGAAGTTTGCCTACATGATGATGCAGATGTGAAGGAAGCTTTAAACATAATTTTGTAAAAAATAGTTGGTACCTTGACCACCTATGCCTTAGTTTTAAAAGACTTTGCAAATTTTATGAAAATCGAGGTCCTTTTTTTGACACCCCCTAATGAAAGACTTAGACTTGCTCCCACATGAATGGTGGACTTGGTTGGAGCTCATGGACGCACATTTGCACCCATTGCCCATCACATTTTGGCACAAATGTGTTCCACATCATCATGTAAGCAAAATTGAAGTTCATAACAAAGTCCAAAATTGGTTAATATTGAAATAGGTGGAAGACTTGGTGTACATATACGCTAATGGCAAGCTTTTGTGAAGTTGACTTGGCACCAACCCCATGACATGGTATGAAAAAAATATGTCGTCTGAAGATTCAATGTTCGATGTTGATGAAAGTGTAGATGAAAGCAAATCATCGAATGAGGACCCCATAGCTTCAGATGAACTTATGGAGATGATATCGAACATGACCCTTTTGAATTCCCTAATGATGATTTTTTCAAGATTATTGTATGATCCAATAGTTTGGTAAGTTTAAAGGTTTGACAATGGTGATGCAAATCCAAACATGCCATTGTTTGACAACTTTTATTCAAGTGTTTGATGCACCCCCAGTCCCAAGTCAACACACACCCATGTAATCAATGGGTTCGATAGAAGTGGTCCCCCCAAGTAGCTCGAACACACCATTAATTTGAATTATCATTTGAGCTGGACACATAACATACATTAATAAACACTTCAAATATACAAGTGGACCCACTTGTCAATCCTTCCAATATTGTAGTTGATGACATTAAGGACATTACATTGGAGCTAGGTGTGGGCCCACATAAGGTCACTAACACAAGTGCACCCAAAGTTGTGCATTTAAGTCCTTCAAGTCCTAAAGTTGCAAGACCTTCAAAGTTAATAAAAGGTGATTCAAATTCTAACCATGCATTAATCAACCAATACCTACTACATCCAAAACCCTTGATGCTTGATGTTGATGTGGAGTCAAAACTAGAAATTGTTATGGCAATTTCCATGAATTGTTTTTAGCCACTTATTGAAGATTTGTTCACATGTCAAGTATTCAAAGGAAGAGGCCAATAATAAAATAACAATTGCTTTTGTAGGTGAACACAATGATGAATGACCAAACACTAATGATGGTAGTTTGGATAATGAAGGATAATGCCCCACCAAATGAATTGTGACAAAACATTTAAGACAAAATATCATCACAACCTTGCTTGGGATAAACATTTCAAAAGCAAAAGGAGGGGCACAATGATGATGATGATGATGATGACAATGACATCAAACATTCTTGATGAGGCTTTAAATGATGTGACTACTATGAGCCTTGACCCCAAAATCCAAATCTTGCCATTAATCATCTATTTAAGTCACAAATCACAAGAACTTCACAAACATATAAGCATTTGGCATTTTGCAATATTTACACATAGGTTGAACTTTACATGCAAATCCACATGGTGGTGAAAACATATCTTATTCCAACTGTATATTTTTTTGGTAATAAAATTGTAACCATTTGCTTTGGGACCCTATTTGGAAATTGGTGTATATCATATAAGACATTTATATTTTTCATTATTATATTATATAATTTTAAAATAACAATAAAAAGGATTTTTTAAAATTTAAATTATTTAATCCTGATTATTTAATATTAATGATTAAATTTAAATTATTAATATAATTAATTAATCTAGATTATTTTATTCTTTCATTTTTTTTTAAAATTGGAAGTTTCTAGATTCAAACCCATCTACCTAAGTAGGTATATATTTAGCACCTACTTGTGTAGGTAGGCAAATAGGTAGGAAAGGGAAAATGTAGATGGAACAAATAGTTGAAAAAATATTTCATTTACTTTGCAATTTTAATTTAATGGGTCAAGTTTTTTTCACTCATCCCACACTGGCATATGCATTTCAAGGTGACAAGTCAAGTGAAGGCATATTGTTTATATAGCTTGTGAGATAAGATTAAAAAACAAAACATATGGGTTAAACCTTTTACTTGCACTTTAGTTTAAATTGAAATGCAACTAAACCATTTCCAAAAGCCTAGTTTAATTAGTGATATTTTTCTCACATTACAGTAGAACATGTCTAAGTTAATACTCCCGGGACTGGGGGTTCTGTATTAATTTAGACAGGATATTAATGAAGAGAGGGTCATTAAATAATTTTTCGCTCGTGCTTTGTAACATTTTTATAGTAGAACCTCTCTAAATTAATACCGCCTAAATTAATAATCAGTGATAATTAATATGTGCATGTGGAGTTCAATATAAAAAATTTCGAGACCGTTTGTGGAGTATTAATTATTAACTTTTGAAGGTTTATTAGTAAATGTATGGAGCCCGACTTGGGACTAGACCGCACTTATTAATTATCACAGGTTATTAATTTATGTAGTATTAATGTAGACAGGTTCTACTGTATGTCTAAATAAAACAATTTAAACTTCAGTTTAGAAGGTTTTCCAAAATCTACACACAAAAATACTTGAATTGAAGAAAATTGCATGTAAATCTTGCATTTCCATACATTTCAATAATGATATCTTGAAGACATTTTCTTTCTTTAACCACCATTATCTTTTTAATACTTTGTCCAAATGTAAGAAAATTTCAAATACATGATTTTTTTGGTATTACATAATACATTTTAATTATAAAAATTTAGACAAATAGTTTATAAAATATGATGTATTAACATATAATAATGTCATTCTCAACAATTCAATGTTACATAATTTATTTAGGAAATTCAACACATTTAAATATGGTATATTTAATTCATACATGTTATTTTTATATTATAATAAGAATGTGATTATATAATTATAAAACATAAGTTAATCTGAAGATGTAAGTATTTAAAGTAATGGACATATTATTTATAAATTATAAATAAATTATACATTATATTCAAAAATATTTTTATTAATATATGATATAATAAATAAAAATATTCATATGTAATATGTCAATGATTTTATATGAAAATATAATTGGATTAAAAGTATATATTTTCATGGATGAATATTATGTTTTACATTTTTATGAAATGAAGCCCACAATAAAATATTGTCTAGTTAGAAACTTTATATATAATATGTATGCATAAAATTATATGATGTGTATTTTATATACATATGATATATTATATAATATTTATTATATATTCATATATTAAAAATATTGGATTTTAGTTTTTTTTTGTTGTAAACATTTTATGGCATTTTATCAAATAAAGGTAGGAAAAGAAAATCTGACTTATTTTTCAGAATTAAAATTTGTCTTTTAAATAATATAGAATTTTGATTTAAAACTGATAATATATGTACATAAACTAATAGTAAATTATATCATTGATTAATATAATTAATAGATTGAATAAATTTATTCGTTAATTTTAAATATTAAGAAATTAAGTAGGTTTTATTATTATAAATAATATTTTAATTGATAATACAGACTAATGGAATAATAAACTATATTTTATTTTTTCACTATAATTAAATATTAAATACAATCCGAAAATTAAGTAGAGCATATAATGAAGTTTTATTTTCATTAATTAATCAATATAGGTGGAATGTCTAAATTTAATATTAATGACTTTTATAATGAAATATATTTAATTTAATTTAATAATTATATTTTAATAGTTTTAGTATTTAAATGGTACTTAAATTATATAATTATAAGTAATATGAAACTTGAAAATTTAAAATATTTTGAAAATATTTTAATAGTATTCCAATTGACTTATATCAATGATTAATAATAATAAAAAATATTTTTAAAAAAATTTATTGTGGTTCATTTGGTTTCAAAATATTGGAAATGTTGATTAATTATAAATTATTTTATATAATAAAATAAAGATTAAAAAAGTATATATGAAATAGTTTGTATTATCTAATATTATGAAAATTTGTTATATTATTTAATCAATGAAATTAAAATTTAAACTATAATTTTTTCATTGTGATGTTTAAATATGATATTTAAGAACATGAATGTCAAGTAATAAACATATTTTGAATAGGAATATTGGAAATATTAATTCTAGTGATGTAAGATTTATATGGGTTATTTGCAAAAAGTTTCGTATGTCAATTTACATGACCATTCCAATCATATGGTCACCCTTAGACCATTCTGAAGACAATTCAAAAATAACTAATTCATTTTCAAGCCTAACTTCTTTCTTTATAACTACTTCTTGTTTGTAGTAACTTTCATAATAACTATTTTCAACCTCTCCTAAGAACTACCTCCATTTTATAACTACCTCATTTTGTTTTCCTAAAAACAAATTAATATGTGTATTTTCATGTCCATGAAATGTATATTAACATAAATTAAATTTAATAGTGACATAAATATATGAAAACATAAAGAAAAAAATAAAATAATTGATCATCATTGGTAGTGCGTAGGAATGTGGAGCTCAAATATATTTTGATCATATAGTATATTAACAATTCAAATTAAACATCAAGAAAAGGTTAAATCAAATCATGAAATTAATTTTAAATGATCATAGGTAATTAAAAAATAGACATGTAAGATATAAATGAATAGAATTAAGGTAGATAAGTAGTTGATGAGATAATTACTTTAATGTAGGTAAGTAATATTTATACCTACCTACCTATGTCATAACTTTGCTATTTATAACTTTGACCTTACATTACATATGTAGTTCACAAATTAATTACCTAGGCTAACCTGCAATAAACATGGTTTGCCTATAATGAAAAAAAATGTCTAGAATTAAAGCACTAAAATTTTAATATTTAATAATGTACATATCCATTACATACACATATATAATGTACATGGCCATTACTGTTTTTATAAATGATAATAATTTCAAATCATAACCAATTTTTTTAATTTCACACTTTTATGTTTTAAAATATACTAAATTATATATATTTTTAACACATCATGTACATTTCACCCCATTTATGTGTGGTAAAAAACTTTTGAAGTTCTAAACTTCTGGATTAATTTTGGAAATGTCTTTGAGTGCTTAAAGTTTTAGAATTCCACATATTTTAGGGTATGAGTGTTTTTTTAATGTGGTTAATAGGTCTTTATCCTCTTAATTTTTCCCCCATTATATGTGTTTTATTATATGAGTCCTTTTGATAGTCCTTTCCAAAATTAACTCCTATTTGACGCATTGTTATTCATTTTTAAAATTCCTAAATCAAACTTTAAACTTAAAATTTTATCAAATGAATTTTTGGTTTGAATTCTTTGACATTAATATGGATGAAAAAATAATAACTTGCTATGATTGCCATGGCTTTAAATGGAAAAAATAAACATTTATCCAATTTTGACTATTTTTGACGTTTGATGTTTTTTTTGGTTTGTTGAATCAAGTGACTTCACCCATGTTGTACTCCCAATGTTGTGGCATGGCCACTTGAAGACTGCATTGTTCATATAGGCATTGGTGAAATGGGGCCTTACATTGTGGACATCTCCTCCTTGCCATTATCAATGTGATTAGGCATTGTGGATGGTACATGTGTTGGCAAGTGCCCAAAATCCATGCTCCTTTTGGTCCAAATGGGGAGCAACAAATAAAACATAGTTCCCCATTTTGTGTGAAGGGTTGAGGTTGCTTTATTTTGACACAAGAGATGTGTCACCCATGCTATGCTTGCATTCTTTTGCATTTTTGACACCCAATTAACGTTTTCAATCCACATTTTGCAAATTTTGCCATGTCCCCTTACCAACTTGGACCATTCATAGCTGGCACAATGTTGGCCTTGTCCTTGTGCTTGGTTCTAGTTTTCCTTTTGTCCCTTCTCCACCCATGAAAGCAATTGTGCTTTACTTTTGGCAAATGTTTTGGACCAACCCATCCACCATTTCACCTTCTCATGCAACACACAAATTTTGGAGGAAGAATCTTCCTTCAATGGGTAAATTATTAATACTCAACCAAGTAGAAAGTAACACCCCTTAGCTTCAAATCCTTCCGTCTTAAATAGTCCTTGCAATTATGATGTTCTTTAAACTTAGTGGCTTCCAAAGCTTCCCAATTTTTTTTTTGCATAATCATTTTGTATCACTCAATCCTTTCCAATTGAAAAGTAGCACTCAATAGTATCAAGGTAGTTATATCCTTGTCTAAGAAGACCTCCATGATAGCTTTTTGCATTGTCATAATGGCCTTTAGACTAGGCTAGTTTTCCCTTTAGACCTTTTATTTTTCATGAGAGGATCGTTTAGAAATTGACCTAATTTCAGATTCTTTCTCTCTTGAATATTCTTTTCAAAGGAATTTGGATGTAAGGTTTCAAAAGAATTCCTCTATAGGACATTTGGACATTGAATCACACATGTTGCTCACACACCTTGATTACATTCACCTTCAACCTTCACGTCCTAAACAACAATTGCCAGAAGCAATTGCAGTTTTGCAAGGTTGAAGTAATCAAGCAAAGGACCCCCCTAGTACATAACATGCTCACTTTTTTTTCCCACTTGTTGTGCTGCATCGAAGTTCTTTGCATTAAATGCAATAAGCAACCAAAGATCCACTATGGCAAATAAAGTGAAAAGATGATACAATATGATAATGGCCAATTTATATTTAGATTTGATTTTGTCAAAGAACTAAAGTTAAAAAGAATCACAATAACATTTCCCATCATTTCAGCATGATCGAATTTTGGTGGTAACTTGTTCGAAAAACAAGCAAAATTTGGTCAACATTTTTTTCGAAAATGATTTGGACAAGCATGGTTGTTCATGGGGGTGACCAAAACTCAGTCTCACTTTATGGACAAGGCTGATTGCTACCTCAACAAGGGTGGACAAATTTAGTTACACTCCTGGATAGGGGTGATGGTTTTTTGGACAAGGGTGATCGATTGCTCATTAAGGTGACCAAAATTTGATCACACTCTTAAATAAGGGCAATCCTTTTTTTGGATAAAGGCCCTTCTTGAATAAGGGTGGACAAATTTAGTTGCATTCTTAAACAATGGAGATCACTATTTGGACAAGGGTGATCATATTTGGTCACATTCGTGAACAAGGGTGATTGTTTTTGGACATGGATGGACAAATTTAGTTGCATTCTTGGATAAAGGCGTTTATTATTTGAACAAGGGTGGATAAATTTGGTCACACTAGATTGAATAAGGGCAATCGCTACTTTGGTAGGGGTGGACAAATTCAATCAATCCATGGACAAGGTTAAATCTATTATGACTAAACTTTTGTTGTAATTTACACAATTGACATTATTTACATGATATAATGAATAGTTGAGATCAATGTAGTTGATTAGATGGACGGCTAATATCTTTCTATTTAAAATCCAACAAATTTTTTTTGCTGCAACATTTAAAGGTTTTTTCATTTAATGTTCTCTTAAATGTTTAACCAAAAGTGCACATGTTGACTCCACATGGTAACATTTTTACATAGTTCACATGTGTTATGTTTGTAGAGGTAACTATTTTATGCTTGATACAAAATTATTGTACTTAACATAGGTTGACCCTAACTCGACATGATGCAAGATTGCATCAATGTTTAAACAAATGTGATTGATGTGATGTGACAAGGTCGATGGTGATAACCATGGTCTTTTGCTAAATCAAAATTAAAAATAAAAACATGAAACAACATTTTTAAACATAGGGTCAAGATTTTGAAATCAAAAACTTGATAAGCAGGTTGAACTTTGTAGTTAAATATTGATTTTAATTAGTTGTTCAATTTTGTACCTAAATAGATTTGTGTTTTAATTTGTTATAAAACTTTATAACCATACAATATGTAGCATTTAGGAGAGTGTGTACATGGAATTCAATCTAGTTTTAAAACCAAGCTTGAAATTTTTTTAATTTAGAAAAATGTGCTAGAACTAAAATCAAAAAATTCAAAACTTGGAAGAATAAAATTCAAACCCTCATTAATAAAACCCTCCAAATCAATTTTACATTGTCAAAATTTGAACCGGAGGTTTTCTTTAAAAGTAAAATTCCCCAACATTGGTAAAGACCTTTTCCAATTCTTCTTTTTTTAATTCTTGTGATACTCGTCATTTTTTTCATCATACCCATCAGATATCATAGGAAAATTGATAAAAATGGGGATAACCAATTTTTTGGGAGAACTTCGAGGAAATTTTCTTATATTAATAATTACTAGAATTTTATTTTGTTGCACATTTTGAAGAAAGTTCATCAATATTTGCTAGATGTTTTGGAAAAATTTAGGGAACAATTTTTTGAAGTACAATGGTAGACTCAACTTCACAAGTTGTTGGCACTTCTGAATCAAACTCAGTGGCAAAGGGCCAGCATGAATTTCACCTACATGCCATTGGGTTTGAACCCAAAATCCCGAAGTCCTCAAATGGGCTATACCAGTCTCTCCTTGCCCCTAACAAATGAACATTTTTTATAAAAAAATTCTTGGTTTTTGAGTAGTGTTGTGTGTGTAAGTGTAAATCATCTAGGCTTACACATCCAAACTTTTTAGACTTACATTTATATTGTTGTTGTGTATAATTTATATTTTTCAGGTACATGAAAAATATTTGTCAAATACATTTACATGGCCTTATGTAAATGTAAATATCATATACCTCTAATGATCATACCTTCTTGTAAATCCACATTAATTAGTTGTGGTGCATCTGAAAGCTCAATTATATATTTTTGCAATGGAGCACAATGATTTTCTTGTCACAAACAATCATGATATTTTAATATTGCCCAAACATTAGCATTTATTTTTATCAATGTAGGACCATGGTGGTGCTATTTCAAGGAACATCTTGAATGCACATTTTGCCTCACCTCAATGCTTGATTTGTGTTTTTATTTGTAATTTTGTTCAACACGATTTTCGGCCTAAGCTTTTACAAATACTGGTTTTGAGTTTTGACCTTGACGCAAGGCATAGAGTCATGTATGGTCAGCTCAGTTTTGGGGGCTGGGGTGGGGGGACCCTTGTGGAATATTTGGTTCTTCGATTGTTGCTGCTTTTGATTTTATCAAAAGCCATTATGCAATGATGAGCCCACTTCTTTCTTCTTTTTTTTCTGAGGTCACACCCATGTTGGTAACCTAAAGGTACCATGTCTTCCGGCTCACCCAATATCCAATCACAATTCATTTGGTCAAGAAATTGGGTGGAAAGGGTTTCTATGTTCACGTCACTATTTCTCAACCCACTTTCAAAGAACCCTCACCTGGCAGTTGCAGGTGTATATAGAGTTATTGCAACCGGGACCAAGTCACAATACCTTTTGCAATTGTACTACAATCGGCTTTTGAGGTAATGGCCATTTGTTGGTCTGGGTCACGGTCTCTTTTAAGGATTTTGTGATGTAGCCAAAGTCACGCGATCATTCATAAAATAATTTAGCCAAATTTGGTTACATACTATATACGAAAGTAGAGAAAAACAAAATCCTTCTATATTTGCGACCTAGTGTAACTTATCATAAAAATCTGGCGATTTGGGAAAACAAGTTCTTCAAAAGTGGCGAATTTGGGTCAATTTTTTTTTCATCAAAAATCCTGTTGTATATGTCGAAATCATATTTTTCAGGTTGAAGTTTGGGGAAGATTATTTGCCAGTAAAAGAAACACTGCGTCTGGTGGGAATCTCCAGAGTCCAGTTCTATGGAGCGTTTGGGGGCCGCGCAGGGTGGGCTGGGTGGCAGAATAGTGGGCCACTGTATAAGCAATGTACATAAGGACCCGAACTATTTGCCGGTTATAGGTCAAATAGTGTGTAAGTGGGAAGATAATGGAAACTGACTCTATCTTGCCTTTTTTTCCTTTTTTTTTCTTTCTTTGAAAAATCAGTATTGTACCTAACAATTGACAAGTCCTTGCAAAAAAATAAAATAAAATAATTTAAAGGGGTTTGCTATAGGCATTTTTTCCCCTAAAACTTTTGGCAATTGGCAACCAAAAAAAAGGAGCTACCCATCATACAAAGGTTATTTTTGGAAAAAATGGCTCAAAATTTCAATATTCTGAAGAAAAAGAAGTATGAGTTTGTCAGATTTAGACCATAGCTTCTAACATGTCACCAGAATATAGTAAGGTTTCAAAAAAAAATCTACTTTCCTCTATGACCTATAGCCAAATTTGGCTAAGTCCTATTTTCTTTTGGATGATCCGCCTACCTCACAAAATTGAAAAAAAAGAAAGAAAACCCGCTTCAGCAATTCCAAAATTTCAACAATTGAGGAATAAATATACAAAGTACACCACTCATTTTGTGCTTGCAACAGTACCCCAGAGCTTTGGACAGCATGCAACTCCGCCCAAGTAGGAAGTTCAATTCTCCAAGAGTTGGGCAAATATGGTAGTACCTTGGCCAGTTCAACACGTGTATGTTTTTTAATAAATAATAAATTAATTTTCAGAATTCCATTTCAACAAATATTACATTCCCAACTAATTCATCACCTTTCAATACATTCATTATTTTCCTTCTGAAAAAAAAAATTCTGAAAAGAAAATTTTTGGTGAAAATTTCAACATTTCTTAAAATAATATAATTAGTGTTGAACTGGCCCAGGTACTAGAGTACCAATACAATTTTTTGAACTCTTTTTTTCTCAAATGATTTTGTGCTGAACTTCAGTAGAAGAAGAAGGTACAGAACTTTCCTCATCTTGAAGCGGGACACTCTTTTTCTCATGTGCACCTTTTAGATTCTCTTTATCTAGCAGCAGCAAAATTGTTTTTCTCATGTGTACTTTTCCCCTTATCTTGCAGCAGCAACACCTTTGTTTTTTCTCCTCATCTTCGGGTGGGTGTGCAAAACATTTGCTTTTCTTTTTTTGCCTCATCTTGCAGCAGTAGCAGCAGCAGCTTCAGCAGTCAAGGTCCGTGTGTAGAGTTATTACAAGTCAGTAGAAGAAGGTGTGAGAATTTACTGTCAACGTGAGCAAACAAAAAACTAATTCTCAGCTTGACCTCTGCATGATCTCCTTCCTTTCTTCATGGGTCACCCATCTCCTAAATCTTGCATAAAATCAAATGCCAGAATCACTCTCTTTACATCTAAATAATGGCAAAATCTAAACATCCTGTGAGAGTTGCATGACGACACACATATGCACTAGAAGAAACACATGCAAGGACCAACAAATCACACACGAGTACTACGACCCAGCACAACAACGGCGCCTACCCATATGTGCAAACCTGTGGATACCTTCTACAGCGGCCAGTTTGTTGCTCAAGCCTGAAGCTCAAGCCTGAAACTTTATGTTGCCTCAGCAAAATGGTTTTAGCCCAGAATTTAGGCACAGTTTGCTGAGGCAGTAAAGCTGTGTACCAGTGAGCGAAGAGTGTAATTATGGAGTAGTGTTCCACCCATTTACAGTCTCAGTTTCAGTTTTATGGGTGGGTTTGCAAAAAATGTAAATAACTAAACTTAGATATGAGAAATATTTTTGCAGGGTCACATACTGAGGAACGCTAGGGATGCTCTAATAAGTCTAGACATCAGAAATCGGAAGACTACAGCGTCCGTCCGTCCGTCCGTCCGTCCGTCCGTCCGTAGTCTCTCACCATATATGCAAAGGCGACTGTAAACTCGTAAATTCGAAGCAATTCTAAGAAGTGTAGAACATTGTCATATGGCAGACTGATGCTCATACTGCCCAAACTGCTTCTTTAACAGATCTTAGATTGATCACACAATATAGCCAGCTACAATATCGTAATGAATCTCCTGACGTCGTGAGGAAGATTTGGAAGCTCTAAGTAGACATCCAGATATCCTACTGATGTCTCGGACTCCCCTTTGTTAACGGCTACCTGTGTTCAGAACACACGATCTCAAGCTGCATGAACTCTCTGTCTGAAGTACTTGGGTACTTAACAGATCTGCAGATTATAATGGATTTGCTGCTGTTACTCATGTAAATTATATCTTCTGCAGCTTCTTCAAGTTCATAGTACTAGTTCACAAGTACATGAACTTTGATGAAAGAGATTACAGGTTCATAGTGAAATTAACGGTACTTTTTCAACTTGATGTATGGCTTGTCATGGTCTGTCTGCAAGTCAGTGTATATTTTGCAGATTCCAAAAACAGTTCTCTGGAGTTATATGCATTGATCTCTGAAACTTCCCTATTGGCATTTAGTCAAATTGTTGTCTCTGGAAATCCTGTATGTGGTTAGAATATTGGTTCTCAGAATGGTCAGCACATGACGGAAGGGTTAAAAGACCTTTCTTCCTGCATGTCCAGTGGTAATATATAGAGAGGCGGAAAATTGTGCAATGATCTTGCAAGGAACTTGTTCACTCTGATGGAGTCTGTGATTACAATGAGATATGTGCAGAGCAATACAAAAGAATTGCAAAATTCATGTTGAGGTCGTCATGCATAAAACTGGCCTTTGAATCCTGTGAAAGCAACTTTAACAAATTAGATGTACAGTAGTTCAATGTTCAAATGGAATCAATTTGACCCAATTCCCCAATTCCCCTCTTTTTATATGTCATCTAGAATTGGAGGAATTCATAGTACATTTGCTTGCTCTCATTCCAGCAATATAATTTAGTTTTAGTTTACTAGTCCCATTCATTAGACTAGTGAATTCATTGCTTCTTCACCAGTCCCCATTCACTACAACCAGTGAATTCATTCAAAATCTAATGAAATCACTTAGCATATAGGGACACTTTTTGTTCACTACAACCAGTGAATTCATTCAAAATCTAATGAAGTCACTTAGCGTATAGGGACACTTTTTGTTGTAGTGTATATGTACCATACAGGTTGGGTTGATTGCTTGAGAAGCATGTCAATGTTCTATAAATGAATTCTTAGGCTGGACATGGACATCAGGCTTATTTTATTTAATAATTAAATATTTCAGCATCAATGGTATGAAAGTTGATTATTAATCAGGGTTGTGATGTCCAATTTACATCTATTGTCATATCAATGTTTGTTTGGATGTGTCAAGTTCAATCATTAGGATGGTTGTTGACCACTTTTTTTAATAACTGAATATTTTTGGTTAGACCAATTAATTTGGCAATCAAAGATTTTTAGTTCAATTTTTTAGTCATTGAACTAAACAACCAACAATTTTTGGTAGTTAATTTGCAATCACCAAATTGGGAAACCAAATTTATTTTATCATTTCCTGAACATTTCTTGGGTGCTATCCAAAAACTTTTCAGCATGGATTTAATGACAAAAATAAAATAAAAATCATTACTTGTAAAATTCAGTCACTGCCTGAAATTTTTTGATCATCAAATCAAGCAATTGAAATTTTTTGGTCATCATTTGGAAATTCTTTTTGGTTACCATTGTGAAATTTTCAGTCATTTAATCATTTGTGTAGCTTTTAACACAATCCAAGCACCAAATTAATAGGTTCAAGAAAACCTCATCAAAATATCATGAGGAAGCTTCACAACACTAGCATCACTTCATTGAGTATTTTCAAGAACTAAATTTTTAGAAGTCCAGAGGTATCCACTACTAAATTTTCATAAAAGACCAAAAATTTCAAGTTTAATTTAATATTTCTTCCCAAGGGCCAATAGACCATAGATCATAAATTACAATATACCTACTTCCCCCAAATTCCATTTGAAAAACAAACAAGCATGCAATTTGCCAACATGCTGATGTTAATAATTCCTTCATACAAACATAAAGAAAAAAATGTTAAATACAAATTAGGTGCCATCAACAATCCAAAGCAAACAAAGCATTGAATAAAAATTTGTCAACATACTACCATTTCCAATTCAAGCAATTTTGAACATTTCAATCAATATCAAATGTCATTTCAATTATCAAGTTCATCTAATGTCAAAATATTGCCATAACCACAAGAAAATTTTGCATAAGCTTCCATTTTAGCAAAAAATATTGCAATAGTTTAGCTTGTATGAATCAACCTAGAAAATTTTAATTAAACATCAACATTTTAATAGGAAAACCTTAACAAAACATGTTCATGACTTATAGTTGGGTGGCTATTGCAATATCTTGAATTGCAACCTCCTTTGCTTGCTTCTTATACATGTAAATTCATGTATTGATTTGCTTTTTTTAAGACAAAATTGGTGCACCCATTGTCCTATTCACACAGAGATTTGCAAACAATTGATTCAAGATATTGAATTTTATACCTAACAAACTTTCTACACTTGCATTACAAAATCCTAAATTGAATTACAAATGCATGGAAGAGAAAAGCACCACCAATCACATAAGGCATGGGAGACCATGCAAAATATCTTACAACTTTGTAGTGTGGGTTTTGTAAGTCATTATTACCCATGTGGATTTAACCCCACATACCTTAAGGTAGTTGGAGCCTTAGACAATCCAACAAGGTAAGGTCACATATTGTTTAGTAAATAATTATTAAACTTAAATACCAAGCTATTGACTTGGGATGGGGTAGGATATAAGAAGGATTGTAACTAATATAGGGGGTATGTGCAAGTTAATAGAGTGGACCAAAAACAACATGAAAAGTTTACACGAAAGTACATTTGTGTAGTGTATTTTGATTGTGATAGTGTTGTGACATTGTTGGATGTTGATGTTTGAAGTAATAAATTTCATCTTTTCCAAAAACTAGTGATGACCTTCTAATACATCCCAATATCAATGTTTGTGAAAATAATAATAATAATTTAACAAATTTCATGTTTGGGGAAGTTCATAACTTTCTTTCAATTTTTGTGTCCTTGAACATCCCCCAAATTTTGATGCTATCTAGAAAAATCCCCCAAACCCCTATTTTGAATTGCTTAATATGACATTATGAATTTTGAGGATTAATAAATGGATTTATCATTTTAAATTATAATAATGTTGAGTCCATTTACAAGTTCATCATGTATTGTTACAACAAAGCTTAAGCACATTAAAGGTCCCCCACTTGGTGTAATTTTTTTTTCAAAAAATTAAAAGATTGCACCTAAGTAAATTAAATAAAAATCATATAAAGGATTGAATCCCTTTTCATAAAATTCGAAAAAACATTTAAGTGGGGACATATTATAATTCACAAGGGTGTTACAAAAATGTTGGTTCATTCTAGCTTGCACATACCTTAGAGAGATAGGTAAGTAGTATAAAGTAGATAATAGGTGGGGAGTTATAGGTAAGGGTAGTGAAATATTCACATCTACTTGTTTAGTTACAACTTACCTAGCTATTTCATAGCTACCTATCTTGATTCATATTTATAATTATGTGTTGACATAATATGATATAACATTAATATCATATTAATGTTATAATGCATGAAATTCAAAATGAATATGTGGTTATATGTTTTTTATGACATTATTTTATGTCATGTAAAGTGTTAGCTAGATAGTTAATGCCTTGGTTTATCATCATGGAGGTGAGGGGTTCTATTACCTCTTGTGACACCTTGTTCATGCCTTAAGTCTTACAAACAACCAACATGCCTAAATACATGCCAATGCTTGCATTTCACATCCTTAGTAATTATAATTTATTAATAAATAATTTAAAATAATATTAATTTGATTCTTGTCATTTATGAGCTAGTATCAACTAGCACTTATGCTAGTTTTAAATATACAAAAAAGACAAGCTTCATTATCTAGCAATTGTCATTTTTATCAAAATATACTAGCCATGTCAACTAGGGGAAGGAGGCCTCCATACATGGTTACACCTAGATTTTACATTCTTAGTAATTATGTTTCTTTAATAAATTTTGAATGATAATTATTTAATTTATGTTATTTATGAATCAACATCAATTAGCACATGCTATTTTTTAATCAAAATAGACTAGCCACATCAAGTATCACATTTTACATTTTAGTAAATATGGATATGACAGGTCTTCACATAATTAGCAACTCAATTGTGTCCGATGTGACTAAGATGTTAGTAAAGGTTGTTTGGATGCATTTTCTAATTAAAGTTCAATAAAAAAAAAACATCATTTGTAGGAGGGCCTGTGAATGGCATTGGAATCTTGTCGCCTTATTAGGAGATGCCCTTTTTTTGGATATTGCACAAAGCGCAATTGTATGTCCAATATGGGAATGTGATATGTCTTGGGGTCCCGGAAGGGCTACAAGGTGTCCTGGTTCTAGCTGGTGTGCTTCAAGGACATAGGAGCTCTCTTGGACCTATTGTCATGACATTTTGGGCTTGGACAGTCAGGAGCTAGGATCCTTTTCCATTGGGGTGCTGCGATCACTGCTACACACAGTGTGCCCTGACCACAGCAACCTAATGGAAAGCCATTGACAGAGGGCCTTGTTTCTAGCTCCATGGATGGTTGCTTTCCATTGGAGAGCTGCAAGTGTGTTCAAAATATGTAATAATCATGTTAGGTAGAAAGCCATTGACAGAGGGCCTTGTTTCTAGCTCCATGGATGGTTGCTTTCCATTGGAGAGCTGCAAGTGTGTTCAAAATATGTAATGATCATGTTAGGAACTCTGGGAACGCAGGCGCTTATGAAAGAAAGGACAGATGTCACTGTATGGTGAGTTGTAATTTTACTCACAGCTCTTAGAGTTCTTGCAATGGATCAATGCTTGATTAGTAGGACAGCGAGATGAATGTGAGCACAAATGTTGAGAAAACATAATGGAAGGCTACTATAATCACAATAGCCTAATGAAAAGATGTCCTTTTCAAAGATGTTCTTTGCTTGGTTTATGACTGGATCAGGCTTGTAGAGAGCCATTTCATTATGTTAAATTAAGTCTTTTTCTGTCATGAAGTGATGCAGTTTTTTTATGTTAACATCTGCTCAATGTACATGCTCGTGAGCTTTTTACAGGCAGTTAGTTAACTCCTATTTCTACTTTTTGTTTTCTGACCTGCCATGCATAATGTGCAGATCTTTGTGTTTTGATGAGTTTTTCTTTTCCCTCCTGGATGCAGGATTCATGAGTGTCCATGCTTATTTATGTCTCCTAGGAGTTGTCGTTTGATTGTCCAAACAAGCTGAACAAGGACGGATTTGAAGCAGCCAAAAAGAATTTTCCAAATCAAGTTTTGAATGATTGGATTGTTTCTTTCCCTCTTACTTTGCAGATGCCAAGAGGTTGATAGGTAGGCAGTATACTGATGCATTAGTTCAGAGCAACATCAAGCTATGGCCTTTCAAGGTTATAGCAGGACCAGGTGATAAACCAATGATTTGTGTCCAGCACAAAACAGAAGAGAAGAGATTTGCTCTAGAAGAAATCTCAACAATGGTTCTTATCAAGATGAAGGAGATTGCAGAAGTTTACCTTGGCTCTACCGTCAAAAATGCTGTCATCACTGGTGCCTGCATACTCCAATGACTCCCAAAGACAAGCTACAAAGTATGCTGGAGTCATTGCAGGCTTGAATGTAATGCGAATCATCAACCTGCTATAGCTTACAGTCTTGACAAGAAAGCAACTAGTGTGAAGGAGAAAAATGTCTTGATATTTGACCTCAGTGGTGGAACATTTGGTGTCTGCCTGCTTAAGTACCATTGAAGAAGGCATTTTCAAAGTAAAAGGCTACTGCAGGTGATACACATCTAGGAGGTGAAGATTTTGAGAACTGGATGGTGAACCACTTTGCTCAAGAGTTCAAGAGGAAGTACAAGAAGGACATCATGTGAAACTAGGGAGCTCTCCAAAGACTGAGAAGTGCAGCAGACGGAGCAGACCACCATCGAAATTGATTCCTTGTATGAAAGTGTAGACTTCTACACAACCATTACTTGTTCTGGATTTGAGGAGATGAACATGGACATGTTCAGGAAGTGCATGGAGCCTGTGGAGAAGTGCCTAAGGGATGCAAAGATGAACAAAACCTCCATCCATGATGTTGTGTCAGTAGGTGGATCTACATGGATTCCCTAAGTGCAGCAGCTACTTCAGGATTTTTCTAGTGGGATGGATACTTTGCAAAAGCATCAATCCTGATGAAGCTATTGCTTACAGGACTGCAGTAGAAGCTGCCATTTGCAGTGGTAAAGGAAATGAAAAAGTGCAGGATCTTTTGCTTCTTGATGTAACTCACTTGTCTCTTGGTCTTGAGACAGTTGGTGGAGTGATGATCCAGGTCTACAAGGGGGAGGAAACATGTACTTGGGACCAAAACCTTCTTGTCAAATTTGAGCTCTTTGGGATTCCTCCAGTCCCCCCAAGGAGTTCCACAGATCACTGTGTGTTTTGAAATTATGCAAATGGCATTCTGAATGTCTCTGCAGAAGACAAGACCACTGGCCAGAAGAGCAAAATCACCATCACATTATAAGGGAACGTTGAGCAAAGATGAGATCAAGAAGATGGTTCAGGAAGCAGAGAAGTACAAGAGCAAGGATGAGGAGCACAGGAGAAAGATTTGAGTTTAAGAATGCTTTGGAAAATTATGCATACAACATGCAAAATACCATCAAGGATGAAAATTCCAGGAAATCTAAATTCAGCTGATATAAGAAGATTGAAGATGCAATTGAGGCTACAATTCAGTGGTCAGATCAAAGCCAGTTGGCCAAGAGTGATGAGTTTGACGATAAACTGAAGGAGCTGGAGAGTACTTACAACCCCATCATTAGCCGCATGTATCAAGGTGGAGCTGGTGGAGCTCCTTTGACATATCTGCTTTATTGTGTGTGTCTCTATTATGTAGTCTCCCTTCTGCTTCTTCAACCTGCCTGCTTTGTTCTGTCACTTGCTTATTCACTTCTTTGCTTGTTGCTTTGCCAGTGTCCCTCTGCTTCAAGGTGGGACGCTAGCATCAAGAATTCCCAAATAGTTGATTGGAAACACCAAAAGTTCCACTCTGGAGAAGACAAATTCTCGTGCTAAATTGAACAGCAGAATTGGGCTGGCAAGGTTGTATACCTTACCTGTGAGCTGCAAATCCCTGAGTAGGGTAATGCCTTGACAGTAGAGTGTTACCCTGCGATGACAACAAGTCAGCTCCCTACAGTGGTGTCTTACACATTGTAAAGCACCTCCAGATGCGCATAAGCTGCCTCTGTACGCTGTCTCACGCAGGGCAAATCCCACCATTTAAGGTGACTTGCAACTACACTAACACATTAGCATAGGGTAAAAGCCTGAGGCTTTGGGCTTTACCAAGCATAAAGAACTCCTCCAATGATACATTGATACTTGGTGGCTACCAGTATATACACAGGAAGAAAATGGGGTGCGTTTCAAAAAGCACTGGAATGCCTGCCAGACAAAAAAATGGGACACCTGCTCTGATGGGTGTTCCCTTTTTTAAACAGCCTCCAAACTATGGAGGCAAAAAAAAAAAAAACACGGGTAACATTCCCGCCAATTACACTAAAAAAATGGGACCATGTCTTAATGTATTGCATGCCTACTGTGTGTAAGGAGAGTAGAATATACGCCTACTAGAGCTCCCATTTGCTCCGCATATTGAAATTAGAAGATTTTGAGGTTTTCATTGATAAAATTCTATTGTTGTTTGCATCAATTTGCTTGATCATAAGATACCTACAACATGCCTATTGTAGTAAAAATTTGAGCCTTTCGGAACATCACTTTAATTGCCAAAACCCCATGTTGTGGAGAACGTGTCAAAGCAACACTGGGCTAAGCATTTGTTACATAGAATTATTATGAGTCAAGCTCACCCTTGCTTTGGGATCTCATGCATTATGAAATTTCCTTCATGAATTAGACATCTATAGCACTAGCATAGCATGCATGATCTTGATCAAGCTCAGACTTGAAATTGCAGAAAGAAATGGGTGCTGCATTTCTTCAGAATTTGTGCACACATTTCAGCGCCCATTTCTTTATGTAGGTGAAAGGTCTGAAAATAGGATAAGGGCGCATGAATTCACATGCATTTATCAAAGTAGTAGGGTAGTAGCCACCACACTCCTTACCTATGAATCTCAGTGCCTTTTTGGCAATTTTGTGTCATAGCCAAAGTGACAATGATCCACAAGAAGATTTAGCTGAATTTGGTTACAAACTAAATATGAATAATAAATCTTTATAATATCCTTTTATATTTTTTGACTACCTACTTGAACCAACTATAAAAATCTGGTGTTTTTTCTAAAAGTTTGGTCAATTTTTGGCTATTGAAAATTTTGTAAAGCACATGATTTTAGCACTTTAAATTTTTAATATAGGATACATGAGGTTGTCAAAAATGATTCCATAACATGTATGGTGTCTGAATCTATGTCATATCCTTTCAATTCTCACAGTAGCAACAGAAGCTTCTATAAATTTCTCTGTCTTCTGAAGGCATTCTTTTCCCTTCTGCCTTCCAGTAGCTCTCTCTCATGGAGGTTGACATGATTGTAGAGAAGAAAACATCTCTCAAAGAATGTGAGAAGAAAAGACTACCAAGAAAAAAATAGTCCTTCCAAGGTGCCTGATTAGGCATTTGTTTATTTGCATGAAGATTACAACTATTTGTTGCCATTTTTGGCAACAAATTAGTACCATCCTGGGAACATACTCGAAACACCACAAATCCTAAGTAAGACAACCTTGCAATTAGTTGAATTGGGAAAATATATTCCAGATCTATCTCCAATTCAATTGAAATTAAACTAAATATCTCCAATAATCTATCTCCTAAGCATATTTCTATTAAATTGAAAATAAATTTATATTACATTTAAAACTAATAATTTCCAATCTTTTCTCCTATTAAATTTGTGGATAGAGGACTTATGTAAACCAAAATTTTGATTCAAAACAAATTAAAGTAGAACTAACTTTTGTTTTAGGACTCAAAGTAAGTTCAACTAAAATTTTGAATTAAACAAAATTTCATTAAACAAAACACAGTACCTAATTTTCTTTTTAGGACTCATGTTAAGTTGAACTCAATTTGAGTTAACCTAAATTTTGATTAAACAAATTAGAGTAAAGCAAACTTATTTGTTTTTAGGACCCATGTTAAGTTAAAATAAATTTGAATTAAATGGATTTTTAAAAAAATTTAGAGCAAGACTAAAATATTTATTTGAAGATACATGTTAATTGCAACTGAATTTTGAGAAAAATAATAATAATTTAAATTTAGAGAAACTAAGTTTTATTTTAGGACCTATGTTAAGTTAAACTATTTTTGAATTAAATGGATTCAATTTTGATTAAACAAATTGAGGTGAAACTAAGATTGTATTTTTAAGACCCATGATAATCGCAACCAAATTTTGACTAAACTTTGGTGTTAGGATGATGTCACTAAATTTGGTCACTAGTTAATCTAAAAGTCTAGTTTCTCGTTAGGGTTAAACTGATCATCTGGGCAAGGTCTCAGGTTTACATACACTCAGAAGTGCTTGATGTGTGGTTTCCAAATCCCTTGCAAGGTACCAAACTGCAAACCAGAAGACGAGATTTGCATAAAACAAAAACTCGTAGATGAGCATTGATGACACCCAAGTGGGTTTTGCAGCTGTCGCAGGTGAGTATTTGGGAACTCCGTAAGCATCATATGACAAAAGCTTCTTGCGATGTTCTGCTTTGAAGTGCGAAGTTGGGAATGCGAGGAAGATGATGGGTACCAACATGTGTGCACACAATGCGATATGAAACAATGTCAACCCCAAAACGATCAAAACGCTTCGACATTCCTTGTACTTGATTGCATCATGGATTCTGTAGATCAATGTTGCTGTGACTATAACCACGTAAATCATGTGTGCCTTGACATGCTTGAATCTGCCTCGTGATGTTTGTTCTTTCTTCGCCTCCAATACTGCTCTGTCAATGTTGCCTGTGGACCTGAGTCAGCGCATTTTTTTATTTTTTGGGATTTTTTTGTTTGTAGCCAAAGTGGCTAATCATCCATCCATAGGATAATGTAGAAAAAAGCAGCAATCATCCATAGGAAGATTTAGGCAAATCTAGCTATAAACCACATACGAAGTTAAAAATCTTGATTCATCCTTCTCTATATGTTTGGGCTACACACTGAAAATTAAGTATAGAAGTCTTGTGATTTTTACTATTTTTTCTCTTACTTCTGGCAATTAAAAACGTCCTAAAAAACTCACTTAGTTTTTAAATTTTTGCTTCAATTTTGCAATTTTGCTCAATTGGTGATCATCCATAAGTGCACTTAGCCAAATTTGGCGATATTAAAAATTAAGAAAGTACAAAAATCTGAAGCGCCTTTTCAGATTGTGGTGATTTTTTGAAAAATAATTCTTTTTTTGCAAGAAAAATTCCTCCAAAACAGAGAATTTGCAACAAAATTTTCTTATAGCAAAAAAAAAAAAATTGTTTGTAAAATGGTGAAAACTCAGCGCCAAAACAATTATAGTCACTGACCTGAAGATGAAAGTAGTGTTCCAATCGAAGAATGTTTTGATCATCATTCGGAAGAAGTAAGGAGTCATCCACCAAAAGAAGGATTCTTCACGGTTTCGCGTTTGGATGGATTGCGTCATGTCAGCCCAAAGCAGAATCCAGGCGAGACGTTGAGCGAGGAGGGCGATTGCCAAGTAGGACATGAGCTGACGGTTTTCATCCAAAGTTCCGACGGTTAGGTTGAGGGCGAAAGCGAGAGCGGCGTACAAGACGGCCAAGAGCAGCACATTCGTTATACTCATGAAATAGAAAGCGGTGTGCCAAAAGATGAGCACTTTTTGGACCCAATTGAGACGCGTCACTGGGCCAAAAAGTATGACAGGCCATGTTGCAATTTGATGAATAGCACCGTTGGCCCACCGGATACGTTGCTTCAAAAAGCCTTCAAAAGTCCAAGGGACAAGACCGATTTGCAAAACCTCGTGTATGTACACAGATGTGTATCCTTTGGAGAAAAGAATGAAGCAAGTATTGGTATCTTCAGTGATGGTATGCGACTGGAATCCGCCGATGGAATCCAAGTGTTTACGGCGGAATACGGCGCCCGTGCCCACGCAATTGGCGGTATCGATGGCGTCTTTACGCACAAGCGTCTTCTCGTAAAAGAAAAGCCCGGAATCTGATAACGGGTCGCCCGGAGGGATGTTGTAGAAAGATTGGGGGATTTGCGTGAAAGCCACATTCGGGGACTTCACCAAGTATGGGAGACTGCGACGCAGGAAAGTTGGATGAAGAATCATGTCGGCATCCACGATGACGATGTACTCGCTCTCACTGTGTCCCAGTCCGTAGTTCAAGTTCCCGCATTTGAAATGGTGAGGGACGCCTGGTAGCTTGGTGCGACGGAGGTAGCGTAACTGCTTCCCGTAACCGGACTCGGATTGTAACGCTTCAACGGCGGCTTTCAGCTCGTCTTGCCCGCCGTCGTCCAGTACAAGAATACGAAAGCGGTCCGCGGGATAGTCCATGGCTAATCCCGCGCGAACTGCCTCCAGCGGGATCTCTGGAGGCTCCTTGCTACAAGGGAAGAGGAAGTCCACGGTTGGACAGTCACTGGGGTCGTCGATATTTAGTAGGACGCTCTTGGGACGGCAGCTGGGTGGTATGACAGTGTCGATGGCACTCAAAATGGAGCAAAACCAGTACACCAATTCGCAAGCCAGGAGCACAAATAGCCAAGGAGAGGTTACTGTCTGAGGTAGCTCTTTGTAGTAGAGCCATAGCTTGAAACTCAGATACTTCGTGCTTGCAATCACGTTGACGATCACGAAGAAGCACGTGAGAAGGTGCAAACTCATCTTCACAAAGTACGGTAACTTCTCCTCCCGATAATTTGACACCTTGAAGAATCCGAAACCTCCTTCTAACAAGTCATCGTTCTTCTTGACTGTAGCTGCTGCATGAGCAGCCGCACCATTGCCATGACCCAAGGGTAGCAATTCTTCACCATCCTTGGAATTGTCAATTAGCTCATAACGACCAGCTCTCTGCAGCCACCCCATTGCTAGCTAAAAATATTCGACCGCTACAGAAACCCGCTCCCCACCTCGCCCCCGCCCCCCCCCAACGGCCCCAAAAGAAAACACTCAGCTATACCGCAGCCGAATTACACGCTATAGGATTCAAAACCCACACAATCTGCAACAGATGGATACCGTCTCCTTCCTTCCCTCACAGCTAATTATTTTTCATCACAGAATCGATAGACCTCCGAGCAGAGATTGACAAGCAACTGCTGGCTAGCACTCGTTTCAGTACTGACCACCCACATCGGTACCACAACTAGATATGTAATATTTTTCCACGCTTTTGACCTCCTCCAAGTCATTTATCCACGTTTATTTTTTCCATATTTTTTTTCAAAACTTTTCCACGTGAATTTTTCACGTTCTTTCCACTCTTTGTTTTTTCACATTTTCCGCTTGTCTTCTCCAATATCTTAAAAAATTTAACATTCGATTAGAAGAAAATTTTAATTTTGAAATAAAAGTCCACTAAGTTCAAATGATATTTTTGCAATTTTTGAAAAAAATTCATTTCCCTACTACCATGGTACCTTGGGAGCTTTGAAATTTTTAGAAATGTTGAAATTTTTGGAAATTATTTTTCTCAAAAAAAAAATTTTTTGCAAGGAAAACATTAAATGTTCAAAAAATTCTATTTATTGAAACGAGAATGTCATAATTAATTAATTAATCAGCAAACATTAAATATGTTGTTGAAGTACTAATTACAACCTATATATGAAGGAAAGGAAATGCCACGCGGCTAAATGTGGCTAACAATGCCTTTTTCGCTGAGTTATGATGTAACTATGCATACTCAACCTAGAAAGATAGCTACAAAAAACCAAAAAAAACAACCACCCATTAGTACAAATCAGTGTAAAAAGCTGCCTAATTGCAATAGATCACTAGAGGCACAAGAGAATCAAAAACATAATGAATATGAGTTTCAGAGTTGATGGATTAAGGTTTAAAACAAAAACAAAAACAAAAAAAAACCAACTACTGTTGCTGCTACACAACATATATGTGAGCAATTTCTTTCAAGTTTCTTTCTTTTTTGCTCAACAACCAATATCGTTGTGCTATAATTCTGCCACTAAAAACCAGTGGAGCACACCATAATCCACATGACTTTAGATGGAGCCCAAGCTCAAGAATCCCCATATGGTTAATTTTGTTGATTGTAAGACTGCCATAGTGCCAAAATAAGCTCCCAAATCCTTGGCGAATCGTAGAAAGTTCAGCTGGGCCTGGTTGCAACCCAATATGTGCTTCTTTTTCAGTATTAAACACACACAAGGTGTAGAGTTACATCTTGCACCTCACCATGTCATTGCTCAATAAAATGTATCCAAAGCCCTGTGCCAAAGCAACCAAAAAACAGTTCAAATTAACAAAAAGAATGAACAATTGATTTTTAAACACCATTAAACCACAATGCACATTAAGCACATACCTTGTTTTTTGAACTCTTTCATCATCAGAATCTTCACGTTCATCCCACATTAGATCTTCAATTTCATTTCGACTCAATGTCAGTGCCCCTCCTACCTCCCTTTCATCCACATCCTTTAAGGCGTCATCACTCACATCTTCTTCTTCTGCACATTCAAACCCTTCATTGGTTAGTGGGGATTTGGGGGCTCGATCACTAGCAATAAGGCCAACCACTTCACTGCCATCAGTCCATGCCTTAGGAGCTTTCAAAAGCTTGTCGAAGATTATATAAGCCTTGGTCGTTTGCTCCTTTGATTTGTATTTCTATTCATGCAGAACAAGCTTCTGATTCCTTGATCTATGGTTCTTTACCCATAGACATGATCTTTTTTCTTTGGCAAATTTTTGCACAATCACAACAATTTATTTTGGATTCTTTCATGTTTTTAGCTTAAATTTGAAGAAATGATTTTTAAAAAACTTTTGCCAAAGTTTTTAAAATCCACAAAATTCCAGTGACAAGTAATTGAAACTGGTATATTAGGGTTTTTTTGGAATCTTTCCTATGGTTGTCTATAGACCATTCCAAAGACAATTTCAGAAATGACTGTTTCATTTTCAAGCTTAACTACTTCATTTTTCCTCTATATCTACTTTTTTTTAAATTAATTTTATTAATAATTATCTCCCACCTTTCTTAATAACTACCTCCATTTTATAACTATTTCACTCTTTTTCCTTATTCATCAACATGGATATGAGAAAAATAAATTAACACATGTCTTTTCATGCCCATGAAATGTATATTAGTTTAAATTGAATTTGACATTCACATAAATGATGATAAATTATTGAAAATTTTAAGAAAAAAGAAAAATACTTGATCATCACTGGTAGTGTGTAGCAACCTGAAGCTCAAATTGACATTGAAAAACCTGCCAATTGCCACTTTTGCCACAATTATATATGATCTAGATGGCATTTGTCTTACCTGGATAAGTTGGAGCCTATGGCAAATTTATTTCTTTATTTATTTTCTGTAAAGTACTCAGAGAAATTTCTTAGTGTATTTCAAGGGTATCTTATATTAATGAATAATACAGCATCTCCAGTCTGGTGGTATTTTATTTTATTTTTGGCAAATTTTTTGAACCACCGCCTCAAAACAAAATCATGTGCAAATTTTACAAATGGTGTTTTTGGAAGTTTTTTCCCCAAAAGTTTCCATATTTTGAGGAGAAACAGTCCGAATTTGCAAAAAACAACAAAAAAAATAAGGAATTTGTTGGAAAAGAATTGCTAATTGAGAGGTGAGGAAATGAGTACTGTGACCATGTTCGGAGAGCATGAAGACAGGCCAAGTCATGCTCCCTGGGTGATAGGCCACGCACCCACTATTTCAACACTGGCCACAGACCAGGCTTTTGATTCCTTGATCCACATTTCTCTACCCACAAACCTCCGGCTTCGGCACTGGCTCCGGCACTGATACTTTTTTTCACAAATGAACAAACATATGTTGATGGACACAAGATAAGACGTTCACATGACATATGAAAAAGTACTGGAAATGGGGAGTGGAAATTCATCATTTCCATTTTACTGGCCCTGGGATATTGTGTTGAGAATCATTATAGGGTATACTAGCTTCAAGGGAATTTGCCCCCTACAAACTAGGTGAGATGATTCGTCCTAATTTGGTTGTAAAATATTCACATTCATCTTTTGACATTTTGTTTTCTCTGCCACCTCCTCAAATGTGCATCTAGCCCCAAGGAACTTTTTCACCAATCCATAATCCACAAAACTAAATATGGAACTCTTTTTTCCCAAAAATGGTTATGGCACCCATCATACATTTGCAAATCATGTTGGAACATTTTCCTATTAGTTTTGGTTTGATAACAATTTCTAAAATGTTTAGATAAGTTCCTAGAACATGTTCATCATTTCATCCTTTTATTTTCCTCATAACCAATGTGGTGTTAAGAAATGAAAAAAACTCATGACAATTTTTCATTTACCACAACATGATGATGTACATTAAAATAATTTCAAGGGACTTTTTCATTTCTTTTCCCAAAGGATAATCTGCATTTTGGATTGTCTTGCAAAACAAAATTTCTTTTGGGGTTAAGTCTATCTTTTGCAAGAAAGACTTGTTCAACTTCATTCGGAAATACAAAGGGCTAGTCACTCATGTGACCATCCCCAAAAAATTTGGAAGTGTCGATTGAGCAGAACAAGCAATCTTCCAGTCGAGCAGTGTTGCGAAACCATTGCACCTTTAATAGTAAGGTCTTGAAGCTTCTAAAATCCACCTCCGAAATCTCCTCAATTATTCCAACATAATCAACCTCTAAGCCATCATGTTCTTCTTTAAACCGACAAGCAATGCAAGAATCACATGTGGTTCGTCATTCATCAACATGATGCACTTGAAAATGCCGCCCATATGACCACATTGTAATGTAGTTTTGTGCCACCAAGCTGCATCCAACTATAATGTCACAAGTTCACATAAGAATGTAAGAAAATATTAAACTTAGATATTAATCTAATCAAAACCTCATACTTTGACTTAAGATTGAAACAACCCATGAATGCTAGCTTTTCCAAGAAAGAATTTAGCAACAATTGTTCCCTTTACATTGTTTCAATGTTACCCTTAATGTTGTTACCCTGCTAACATTATTACTACTACAAATGTTCCCACTACCATTGTTGCTGCCCCTACCACTGCCCATGTCCTACAACTAGATCAAATGAAATAGAGACCACTAGGTCATATCCTTGAATTTCTTTTTGGTCTAGCATGTCTTATAGATCAATAACTATGTTAATGTAATACCTGCAATGTCATATTCTTTTTCAAACACACATCCCCCACTTTCCTTTCTTGCAACAACTTTTTGATGAATACATGCAAGACGATCTTTCAACTTCTCAGACGTTGTCCCCGGGATGATCCATGTTCCACAATTCAACAGCATGCAGGTATAATTGATTTTGCCTTTCATACTCTTCGGTCCATTCTGTCATCAACATAGATTGTTGGATAACATAGTTGTTGATTTGTTTGTAGGTTATGTCTTCATAACCATCTTGAAATAGTCACCTTCTCCCCTTGCCAACAACTACTTCCGCTAATTAAAACCAAACATACACATCAACAACAAATTTAATAAGGTGCTTCAAAACTAAAGTTTCGTGATAGCCACTCACACATAAAACACAAAATAATTTTAATGATTCTTGAATGTGAATTCTAGCTAGCTATAATTCTACCTGGCATGTGTATCACCTTCATAATATTCTTGAATTTGATTTTAGCCTTTAGTTCTTGCTAGGTCCATACATTCAGTTTCAATTTGATTTCATACACTTCAGTTTTTGGAAGTTTATATAGAGTCCAAGCAATGGCTAGCAAAGCAATGAAATCAAAGCTAGTATGTTGAAAGGGTTTAGGGTCTAGAATACAAAACACAACATTTTAAAATCATCCAGAACATAAAAAATGATGTAACAGATCTAGGTAAAAAGAAATAGAAAACACAATAAATGTAATGTCAAAAGCAATAGTCCAAACCTATTTTCCGTTCATCTTCTCCTATTTCCACACCCGAGGTGCATACTTGTCCATGTCTCCAATAATGTCATGGCAAACTCCCATAGCCTCCTGCACAAGATAGCCTTCACCCATACTCCCTTCTGGTCGGGAGTTTTGCCTCACAAACCCCTCAAAGTCTTTAGATATCATTCTATGGGGAACATCCAACGATATGAAACGGGGCCTCCTATGGCCACCTCCTCAACCAAATGAAAGATGAGATGGATTTGGCTGTCAAAAAAAGATGTTGGAAGTTGCATTTCCAAAAGACTCGTCACTATGGCAGACTCTATCCTCATGAGATCCAAATCCCTAACATCCACATTCTTGGAGCAAACCCAACGAAAAAGTCTAGCCAATTTAAACACAACTTGACGAACCCCCTCTGTTACAAATCCACGTATGGCAATGGGAAGCATAAAACGAATTATATTACTATAATCATGTGATTTGAGGCTTGAGAATCTGTCCTTTCAACTTAAGGTATTCTTTAAAGTTGCCCTGAACCCAGTAGGTGTTTTTACAGATTGCATTGTATGGAAAAACACATTCTAATCTACCTTAGGCATGACATAGGGAACAACTCCATGTTCTATTGATTGCCACAACATATGCTTGGTGTTTGATACCTCCAAGTCATCCCTTCTGGAATCTATATCTTTTGCTCCTTGCAGATGGAAGAGAAGAAAATGGCACACATTCTTCATTATGTGCATCGGATCAAACAAATGCTAGATGGGAACTCTTTCCAGTATTCAAGTTGTGAGTTCAAGGCTAACAACCTATTCATTCTTGGAGTATGCAAACTATCAGCGGTCATGACCCACAAATTCATCCAATCATATGTTGTGCATCTTCAACAAGGTGGCCTTCTTTCCACTATGTTGTCAAACTACATCCTCAAAGAGGTTCGAAATGGATGGTCAGATGGTAACTCTTGCCTATAATGACCATAGATCATCTTTTTCAATGTTATTGACCATCGGGCATCAAGTTGTTCCATGCACCATGGGCAAGCATAATGTCCTTTGGTTTGCAAACCTAAAAAAAAACCATCAACCCTAATTAATTTAGAACATTCAAACCTTGTAACAATATACTCCAATTTATAGTAGTGGGTTGGTAATGGGCTGGTACAATGTATCCGTAACAAAAGACATCTTGTTTTACTTTCTTGACTAATAGTAATAGCCAAATAATTCTTGCAACTCTGCAAAGGTAATGACAATAAAGCTTTCCTCTGAAAAATTCAACCCTAAGACACTAGCAATAGTAATAGTTAATGTTCATAGATTTGACATCTCTTGATTAGGTAATGACATTCTATTGACAACAAGACATCTTGAATTTTTAGCATTTGCAGCCACTTTGTATTGAAGGATTTGTCTCAATAACATTCTCATAGGTTTTTCTACTTTTGTATCTAAAAAAATAACAGTTTACAAAAATGGGTTGGTACAAATGCATTTTGTACAAAAAAAACTCAAACAATACATGATGAAGAGATACCTGACATGACCCCAAGCCCAAGGTAGTCATGAAGTGTCCACAAATAGCCTTCACAATCAATAATTGGTCAGTAATAGGTTTTGAAACATTAGTCACTTGAACTCCTTCTATCCATAAAAGTTGCAACTCATCAAGAAGTGGTTATAAATAGATATCCATGTTATGAACCTGTTTTCTCCCAGGGATGATAAGTGTGAGCCACGACTTGGGAGTCCTCTGGGACTCTCGAATACTCAAAGCTTGATTGCAGGGGCCAAAACACCTCACCTTGAAGTGTTCTTTATACCGTTTGAAAGGTCTTAAATCATAGATGTCAAAAATGCTTTGCGTGAGCCATTCGGACATCTATAGCACAACTTATGGTCGAAAGAAGGGCCAGGAGTCAAACTGGCAATTTGACTCCTAATCACTAAAAGTCAGGAATCGACCCGACCCCGGTGCAAGCAGGTGAAGTCCGACACATTGTTGGAAAGCTCTTGAAGAGATCTACAAGTTTGCTTTAGACTTCAATCCAATCAGAGGTTTGAATTAGGGTTATGAGCTCCTAAAGTCCCAGGAGTCCAAATCGGGACAGTTTCAGGACTCTTCCTTGGGAGTCTCGGGACAAAAAAAAACCATTCGGATGTCGATGCCGCTCATTTTCATATGAGGTGCTAGGTTGTAATTTAGCACCATAATTGGCCACACTGAATATTTTGATTGTTGTAAAAAATATGGGTTGACTCCATCTGTTGCTAAACCTAGCCTCAAATGCCTAGGCTCCTCTTTAAATTATGGCCATCAATCCTCCACAATTTGCTAGGTTTTTGAATCAACAAGACCTTTCATCATTCCATCCTCACTATTGTTTGCCACATGCCAATCCATCAACATGGCTTTTTTTTTTATAAGGAAAAGTTGTTTGATCTGTGGTATAATAGGCATGTAGTGCATCATCTAACACATACACTAAAAATTGCACAAAGTTAATTGGCTTAAAGTTGGATTTTGCCAAAATGGAAAAGACTTCAAGGAATTACAACATACAAATTGCTTAATTTGATAAAAGAAATAGAACTATGAGCCTAGATTGACATCAAATTGCAAGCTTTGATGTCTGGATAATTTATGTTTACCTTCTAGGGTGTATTAGTTCCTTGAAGATCTTGCCTATATCAAGACTCCCCACACTTGGGACAATGCACCAATTTTTCTGCCTTGCCCCTAAACAAAACACAATCATTTTTATAGGAGTGGATGAACTCACACGGCATCCCAACAATTGTCAAAAAAAATTTGCATATCTGTGGGACCCAAGGAGGGTGTTCCAGGAGGTAACATCTTATCCTTTAATAACCTGCACACAAAGAAGCCCAGTCATGCAACTAAGGACTTAGAAGGCATCTTTTGTAAGTACGATGCAACTTTGGTCCACAAATTCAACTTGTCACTCACTTGAATAGAGCATCGACGCTTGTGTCACTCCAACCATATTTGACCTGTAAATTGAATAACAAAAGTAATGTTGACAAGGTGTTGTCATCACTGTTGTCATACAACTTTGTCTGTGCTAATCTTTGAATTGGATTGTCTTCGTCATCCCCTTGTGGCAAATGAAGGAAATCTTCAATCACCTCTACATACTCCTCTTTTTCCTTGTGTGTATCATCATCTGTGTCATCAGTGCTAATGTCCATTGTTGGTGGAACATCCTCACAAGGTGATGGTGGACTGTCATGGCTTGCAGGTGTATCTTGCAAAGAATCTTGCATTATAAACCTATCCAAGCTTAGAACACTACCATTTCTCGCCCTTGCACACAATCAGATTTCATTGCTTCATTTAAAACAAATGTTAGATTAAACTTACATCATCAACTACAATTGATGGTCCCCATTTGATCATGTGGTTGCAGATGATACTTTCATTACGAAGATGTAACCCTTTGCAATGTGCACAAGGACACAAGGCTCTTCTTTGTCGCTTTCATTTAGCTCTATGTTGTTGCCTTTCATGGCCTGAGCTTTCCTTGGATTCCATAATTGCAAAACTAAAGCCTTGCTCACAAAACTATGTCATCAATTCTAGCCACAACATAACAAAAATGACACAATGAGTGAGGTTATGCCTTGTGAAGGTCACTCATGAAATACTCCAGTAAATTGAGTTTCTGCTACAATTCTAGAAGCAACGGAAAGACTCAACCATACTATTGGCTAATAATAAACCCCACAACAAAGACCAAACAAAGAAACAAAGAAAGACAAAAAGGGAAAAGAACAGGGAAAGACTAAGAACAAGTGGGCTTACAGGAAGCTCACCACTTACATGAACCGAAGCAAAGGCATTTTGAAAATGCCAAAAGCAGAGATTCCAAACAAGAATTCACTTCAGGAGAGCGTTTTGTTACTTTGTCACCTGTGACAAACAACAAGCCTTCAGCCTAGACAGAATGGAGGCACCAGCTCAATGGGCCATAATCTCAATTCTGACCTACATCTCACCAAAATCAATCCTGCTCCTTTACTGTACTTTGGGTGCATCCAGTTAAGAATAGGAAATTTGTTTTGCACTGATACATCTAGACTAAGAAGCTCATAATGTGCACAACAATATGAAGACTTCATTCCAGATGGATGTGAAAAGAGAATCCTGATGGAAGCTAAAGGTGTTCTGTAAATTACCTTCAGTCCATTTTGAAATTCAAGAGTAATTTTATTGGGTTTATTAGGAGTCCAAACCCCACAACGGAGCACATCCTTCCCAATTGTGGACTCCACCAAAGACCACAACATGAATGGTGAATCTAAAGTCTAAACCTGCAAACTCACGGATATTCAAGTCATGTACCATCCTTTTGTGTTCATCTCTCTACATGAACACTAAGATGGAATTTGTTTGCAATTAGGCAGAATAAACATGAGCAAATAAACTAAAAGTGCCTCATAGTACTATTGATGAGTAGAGCTTAAACACATGCAGGTGAAAATGATGAGGGATGTACCAAAGTTGTAAAAAGCCGGTCCCCAATTATTTTAGATTGGAAAGGGAAGAAATGAGCTTTATACTCCACCTATTTACCACCAGCCCGGTTAGCCAAGCAAACACAAAAAAAAATCATTACTCCAATATTCATGCATTCTCCCAAAACATGATGGAAATGAGTGCATGTGATAGAACTTTCACCACCATGACTTCTCTCAGTTGAACAGCTTGCAGAACACAAAAGCAAAGAACAACAAAGCATTTTGCTGCGTAACTTAGCTGCTTGCATGAAAACTCTAAGCTCTTACGATCTACTCTGTCTTCACCCTACACCCATGATCCATCCAGCCTTGAAACACTGTCAGTATGCTTCTGCTTGCAGCACAAAACCAGTAATAGGTTACTTGGAGTCCACAGGGAAGGACCAACTCACAAAGGCTTTGAAGGCTAGACGATGAGCTGTGATTTCATACATGCAACACCCTGCACAGCACCTGCATAGTTCATTTGCATCCACAAGCTTCCATATATGGTCTACATATTACTAGCAACAAAGCTAGATTTGGCAAACAGCTGTGGTGGAAACACTCAATCCAGACAACTCACCCAGTGACCAGATGTCAGACTTGAACCCATAGGGAATGTCTGCAAGGAGATCAGGACACATATAGTTTGGAGTACTAACAACCGATTGTTGATGTCAAAACCATGATTTCAACATTGGACATACATCCACTTCACCAAAGGAACAGCACATTCATGGGAAAGGATTGTGCCAGAAGCAACAACAGTAAAGACAATACTTACAAAAGAGGCTAGATCATCTTTGTTGAGAAACTTCGCTAGCCCAAAGTCTCCTATCAATGCCATGAGACTATAAGAAATCTACCTCCAATACATCTAACAGGACCAAGATTCTTTGAACAAGAGTTGAAAAATTATAAGAGAACTTGCAAATCCTATTGAGATATCATGCATTTGCAACTAAAATTGGAAGATTATTTTTCTTTCCTTAAGTAAATTCAATATAATGTAGCCCTGCAAGAAGTTATGAATAGAACATACCAAGTCGAATTTCATGATCCTTTGTTAGGAAGATGTTTGAGCACTATGCAGAAAATAATAAATCATTGTTACTATGCAGGCGCAGGGTGTGTAGAGGGAAACATAACCAGCACAGAAATCTCCAGACCATCATGCATGAAAACAAAATGAACTGTTTTATAAAGGCTTCAGGAAAACAGAAAAACTGTGAGTCTAGGCTTGCCTTAAGATCCTGGTGAAGAACACGATTTGCATGTAGTAATCCACAGCCAGAACAAGCTGAGCAAACCACTTCAAGAGCCTCTATGACAGGATCACATAAGCCTCTAGTGTGTCTAGAGTATCACAAGACACTGAGCTTTGAAAATGATGTCTCCTATTGCAGAGGAGTATGTGTTTTAAGACTCTGGTGATGACAGAATCTACAGAATGGCTAACTTGTCTACGTTGTGATGCCTCTTCCCCATCACAATAAGTACACAGATGTTAACAAAGAAGCTCCTTTAGTAAATAATGGATCTATCCCATCATACACTAGTCACATTTTTCAGACACAGAGATCAGGTACCTGGGGCGTCCACAGCAGTTAGTGTTGAAAAACAATTGTAAATCCCTTCAAATTCCCTGGCCCAGAAACCACAATTTGTATTGACTCATGGTGATAGTGAGCACCAAAGCACACAATGAAGAGTAGAGTGAGATGAACAACCTGTCAACAACTTGAAGTGCCAACAGATGAGAAAGTAGAAGAGGACATATCCTCATAAATCTTTAACCACTGAAATCCAAAGGGCAATGGTGGTCATGGCCTCATTGAGATAAGTAGAAAGACATGAATGCAGACCTAGGATAGTAGATTTTAGAGTCACCAATTCCAAGGGTATGAAGGAAAGAGTTGCCAAGTGATGGTGTTTGGGTTGGTGGAGCAGCAGCTAAGCTCATTTCTGCAAGCAGAACGAATGTAGTCATCATTAGCAGGGTAAGAAACAGTTTTCATGTCAATGCCCATCTCCTTTGGTTTCTAAAATCTGTAACCTACCCAACAATCATGAGGTGTATGCCTTAAACCACAACAAACATCGAACAATTCTTCTTGTGGGTATTAAAACACACTTACAAAGGCTCTATTTGGTTTGATAACACATAAAAACATGATATTTCAAAACACCCTCATCACCTAGGCTTGGTTCATGGCATATCCTTATATTTCCACAATTTAGAATTTTTTGAAAAATCTGAAAACAAGGATGCAACAGGTGCAATACAAAGTCTTGGAAGGCCTCCAAAGCTTGATATAGTAAGGAAAAGCATTGTTAGGAAAACAAGTTAGGGCACACCACCAAGCTTCATAGGGTAAAAGAAAAGCACCATTAGGAAAACATGTTAGGGCATGCCGCTAAGCTTGACAAGGTAGGAAATCCTGTTAGGGCACGCCGCCAAGCTTGACAGGGTAGGAAATCATGTTAGGGCACGTCGCCAAGCTTGACAGGGTAGGAAATCTTGTTAGGGCATGTCGCCAAGCTTGACAAGGTAGGAAATCCTGTTAGGGCATGCCGCCAAGCTTGATAGGGTAGGAAAACATGTTAGGGCACGCCGCCAAACTTGATAAGGTAGGAAAAAACATCGTTAGGAAAACATGTTAGGGTTCTTTAAAAAGGTGGGCTCCCTGCCTTTTCTGTTTTTTCTTTCTTGTGTTGCGGGCGTTTTATGCTTTTGTTGTTTTTCCTTGTTGTTGCAGAGAATGGCGATGGGATATGACCACAGTGGCCATGAGCAAAGGAAGGATGAAAGTGTTGTTACGATAGCTTGGCCATGGAGCATGTATCTAGATCTCTATAAAAGCAGCAAACCTTCCCCCTTCATAACCCAGTGAGTACTCTAGTTAGTCTCCAGCTTAATATGGTCTCTAGCTTGATATGGTCTCCAACTTGTTGACATGAAGTGTCCACATGATCTTTGTTGTAAAGAGCAACATCAGCACCTATGTAGTTTGCTCTAATTTACAACAATTGCGGTTCATGTGATGTTCTATTTTTAGATGCAAATATTCAAACTAGTTGTGTCGTAGTGGAGGACAAGTATTGCATGAAGAAGCCATTGCTGCAGTTATAGACTCATGGTATATATAACAACTGTAATTCATAATTACACTGGTCCAGGGTTCATCTCTTCCCTCCATGTTGCTGATGTAAACAATTTGCACGCTTCATGTACGTGCGTCTCGTGTGTGGATAGTGTCACGCACCATCTCTCCCTTACGTTGCAAAGCGCCTGCCACACTACCCACATTGCTTGTTGCTGCTGCACAAGTAGCTTGCTACTACTGTTGCTACACAGGTAGCTTGCGTTTGTTTGGCTGGACTCTGGACTTATCTCGTCTCTCGTGTTTTGTCTCGCTTACACACTACATGCATGGTACACTGGAGAAATGACTTTGTGATCTCACATGATCTTTTGTTTTCTTTCTTTCTTAGGGGGGGGGGGTGGGCCAAGGGGACGAGGGGGAGGGGGGGGGGTTTCTTCCATGACTTGTAATTCTCTTCATGATCATATGCACCTCCACTTGTGCTGACTCTTTTTTTTTCTATTGCTGCTACGAATCAATCATGAATCTTTTTGTTGTTGTTGATTTTAGAGCTACTCGTGCCATATTGCCTAATGTTGATTTATTTCTTGGATTGTGTTTGTTTGATGTTTAGTTGAATTGAACATTCAACGCTTGGTTGAGTTTTCTTTAGTAATCTCTGTTGCATATATGCTTTTGATGTTGTAGTGTTCTTGTGCGTTGAATTTCATAAATTAGTCTTCCCTTGCTTGTGTATTTCAGCTTTTAGCAAGTCACCCATGATGATGCAATAGACTTTGTATCTTTTTGTTAGCTCCGTTCTTTCTCTCTTTGCACACTTTCTTTGTAGCTCGTTGCCTTCTCTGTCTTTGTCTCTCTATGTGGTTCCAACTTACTCTTTCTTTCTTTCTTTCTAGTTATTCCATTACTCTCCACCATAATAGTTGTGTTGCTTGGGTTGCTTATTGCATAAAGGAGTTCAACCAGGCACAATAGACTTGCAATCTTTCGAGTTTTTATCAAACTGAAAACTAGCGAAGCTAATTACATGACGCGCTCCCAAGTTCCTTGTAGACCCACTTGAGGGTCCAAGTGTGTGGCAATGCGGAAGGAGTTGGAACTTGGAGCCGCTCCCTAGCTCACAACACTTGGAGGGGTAGAGGGGTGTGTTGGAGCTCTGGGATGGGACTAGGAAGAATTGATGAGCTTATTCACTCACACGGGCCTGCACACAACCTACACAAAGTGGTTAGTGCATAGTTAGAGCACCTTTGGTGCTAGGACGAGCCACGGGCAACACGGACACATAAGACTCACCACGGCCCGGACTTGGGGGAAGCCACCACCTTCCCCCTTATAGTATACTCTGCAGCTCTCCACGGAGGTGGCATCCAAATGGCTATTTTTCCCGGGACTCCCGCGTGGGAGTCCCGAAATTGTCCCGGGTTGGAGTCCCGGGACTTTGGACGCCGATATCTCCCGACTGCAGAGTCCGATCGCGACGCGGTCTGAAGCAAAGTTGTAGCCCTCATCGAGAGCTTTCCAACGCCGTGTTGCACTCTCAAATCGGATGTCGGAAAGAGGTCGATTCCCGACTTTTAGTGGTCGGGAGTCAAATTGCCAGTTTGACTCCCGGCCCTTCTTTTGCCCATAACTTGCCTTTCAGATGTCCAAATGAGCAATGCGAGCCCATTTTAAATATCTACGTTTCAAGAGCTTTCCAACGATACCAAGAGCGCAACAATCCATTGAGATTTGACTCTTCAACTCGCACTCTGAAATTTCGGGAGTCCACCGGGACTCCCTCTCCCAAAATGGGAGTTGCCTTGGGAGTGTGAGTGCTCACTCCCTCACACTCCCTCGCACTTCCTTAGATTCCTGGGAGTATGTGATGACTCCCGGGCTTCCTCCTCTTGGCCCGCACCCTTCCAATGCCTTTGCCCTTACTCCCGGGCTTCCTTCCTTTTGACTCTCGGGCTTCCTTGCAACCCCTTGCCTTGGTCGCGAGCCCAAAGCTAGGGTTGCGACATTACAAGTCCACCGAGGCCTTTCCCTTTGTCGGAAGGATGCCGTGAGCTACACGCACCTTGTGACTTCCCAATTGGAGTGGCCATGAGTCTAAGGATATTGAAGCTCCATTGCTATGAGGTCATGTCACGAAAGAATTCAATTCCCTGTTATTAAAGGGAAAGTCGAGACATAGGAATTTGTAAAAAAACACTCCACCATGGATTTCGGGCATCCACCACCCACTTCCATGATGCCCGTGTACATGATCTGATTCCCTGAAAGAGCTGATCTTAAACATGGTTTGATTCCCAGTTGTTTGATTTTACTTTACATCACATGTGTGTTGCAAAGCTTTGGTTTAAAGCAATTGTTGAGTGTTTTTTTTGTTTATTTATGTTAACATGTATTTTTTTCTTTTGACAGATGTTATTTGATTTCCAATATGCTAATGGTGATTTTGATGCAATCACTATCACAAAACATGATTACGAAACATTGGAACCCAAGGTGTTCTTTAACGACACCATCTTCCACTTTTATTTGAAGTAAGTACATATCCAAAGACTCTACTCTGTTTTAATTAAATCTCAGAAAACATTGAATTTCTATTCTTCTTTATTCTAATGTCAGAAAACAATGAATCATGTTGTTTCAGACACTTACAAAGACAACAATTTGATTCACGATTTTACATCTTCAACTGTTTTTTCTACTCCAAATTCGTTCAATGCAAGGAATAGAATGCAGATTTTACAACTCTGCAAAAATGGAGTCATGGTGTAGATCTGTTTTTCATAGATTACATTGTGATTCCGATCAATCACAACAAACATTAGAGTGTGGTCATCATCCCACATCTTGAGAGTCTGAGGCAGGATGACAAGATGCAGACATCATGCATTCTACACCTAGTGTCACAACCCCACTTTGAAGCAAGTGTGAGGATGAAACTCACATTCCCAAAAGTGGGAACTTGGAATCCTTCGGGACCCCGAAAACTCAGAGCTTGATTGCAGGGGTCAAAACACCTTGCATTGAGGTGTTCTTTATACTATTGGAAAGGTCTTAAAGTGTAAATGTCGAAAATGGCCTCCCATGAGCCATTCAAACATCTGCAGCACAAGTTATGGTCGAAAGAAGGGTCGGGAGTCAAATTGCCAATTTGATTCCTGACCACTAAAAGTCGGGAATCGACCTGACCCTGGTGTTTACAGGTGGAGTGTGACACACCATTGGAAAGCTCTAGAGGAAAGCTAGAAGATTGCTTTAGACCTCATCCCAATCAAAAGTCTAAGCTGGGAGTTATGAGCTTCCAAAGTCCCAGGAGTCTAAACTAGGACAATTTTGGGACTCCTCCTTGGGAGTCCCGGGACAAAAAACCATTCAGATGTAGGTCCCGTGGGCAAACGCAGAAATTACTATATGGGGGAAGGTGGTGGCCTCCCTCGAGTTTGGGCCGTGGTGAATCAATTGAGTCCGTGTTGCCCGTGGTTTGTCCCAACACCAAGGGTGATCCTGAATGTGGACTAACCAACTTATGGTTGGTTTTGATGTAGGACCAAGTAGCTAACTAAGTTGTCCCTCTTCCTAATCTAATCCCGAAGCTTTTAGCATGCCCCTCTCACCCCCTTTAGTGATGGAAGCTGGGAGCGACACCGAGTTCCAACTACTTTTGTTTTTTAACATCGTTGGACCCCTTTTGGGTCTAATAAGGAACTTGGGGGCACGTCACCTAGATTCCTTGGAAGGTGGTCATAGACAAGTAAAACACCATATTCGAATATGTTTATAGAAGGTTTGGATTCAGAAAGCTTTTACAAGCTTGCATGACTCACATGAAATGAAGTCGACAATTCAACAAATGCGATACATTATTGCACAGGTATGATTTTCGTTTACTACAAGGTTTTTTAAATTAAAAGAATCAACAATTTTTCCTAACTCGATTTTTTGCTTTGTGAGTTTGTAGGTCCTTCAACAATAGAACCATTATGATTGTGGCATGTACTTGTTCCATTATGTGGAGATTTTCATTAGGGATGCCCCAATACACTTCAACCTTGCCACAAGCCAAGGTTTCCCTTATTGTGTATGTCTTCCCTTTTTGTTTTGTTAGTTTTTTACATTACTTAAACTTGTTCAGCTTGAAATTGTCTATAACTTTTGGTTTGTTGTGTGCAGTTGACGCGATTCTCATTCACCATTGTTGACATTTTTGGAAAAAGGAAAGCAATCCAAAAATTACCGCTGAACCTTTAGCATGCTACTAGAATAGTAGGTTTCTAAGTTTTAATAAGCGAATGTATTATCAAATTTAACGTTTGTTTTTCTCTTGTGTTTCAAGGGTGCTAAGTTTATGCATTTTTCAATTTGTTTTTGGTTTTGTTTCCAGAAGGGTAATAGGTACAACATTCCTTTTTGTAATCTTTTAAGGAAAGAGAAACATAGGCACATACATTTAAGTACTCTATGCCCACCGCAAGGCATTTTATCACAATCATGAGGACGGGAAACATCAAATTTCTCTAATCAGGTTGAGGTTGATGTAAGACCATGAACAAAGGCATTAACTATTTTTTTTAGTCTTGTAACGGGTTTGCTTCCATTATGCTAAAATGTTTGTTCCATTTTTTTATGTGAGTTGCTTGAATTCTTTGGAGTTTATCAAGATCTTAAAATTTTGGTGTGTTTTGGTTATTCCATTATTGTTCATAAGAAACTCCAAACAAGGAAAAAATGCAGGTGGTGATGAAAGGTGCAAGAGTACAAGCAGCAATAGCACCTACAATGAAAACGAAGGTGGTAGCAACAATAGTACCTGTAGTGAAGGTGAAGGTAGCAGCACCTATAGTGCAAGCGGAAGAGGTAGCAACAATAACACTTGCCATAAAGGTTGACATTGTAGAAAAAAAACCAAAGGGTGAAACTACCAAAGTTGAAAATGAGTGTTGACCACCATGGATTACCCAATGGTGACCTTCAGAAATCCTTTGATGCAAGGGTATGTTTGTTATGCTGAGTTTACCTAGATGATTGTCATGTCAAATGGTTAGTGCAGAAGAAGTCCAAGGCAACAACGATCATCATTGAAAAGCTATTGCATGATTTTGGAGGGAATTGGAATGTTGATGTTGTCCTTCAACGCATTGGGAATGCACAACGCCAACGATGTAAAAGTTTCTTGAAAGTTGCAAAGGAAAATGGAGAGCACTCGAACTTGTGTTCTAAGGTAAGCTGGGCGTTCTTCAAAGGTAATTTTGGTTAATAATTTTACTATTTAAAAAATATTTCTAGTTTAAAGCTAGGATTAGGATTGGGTTAGGCACATATTGATGTAACTGTTGTGTTTTGTTTCTCTTGCAGCGGATGTCGCAACGCCACTTTGGGCTAAGTGTGAAAATGAAACTCACACTCCCAAAAGTGGGAACTTGGAGTCCTCCAAGACTCCCAAAAACTCAGAGCTTGATTGCAGGGGTCAAAACACCTTGCATTGAGGTGTTCTTTATACCATTGGAAAGGTCTTGAAGTGTAGATGTCCAAAATGGCCTCGCATGAGCCATTTGGACATCGGAAGCCCAAGTTATGGGAAAAAGAAAGGTCGGGAGTCAAATTGCCAATTTGACTCCCGACCAATAAAAGTCGAGAATCGACCCAAATACAACGTCAGTAGGTGGAGTACAAAACGGCATTGGAAAGCTCTCAAGGAGAGCTACAAGATTGCTTCAGACTTCATCCCAATCGGAAGTTTGAGCAAGAAGTTATGAATGCCTAAAATCCCAGGAGTGCAAACCGGGACAGTTTTGGGACTCCACTTTGGAAGTCCCGAGAAAAAGTGACATTCGGATGTAGGTGCAGCGGAGTAACATAGAGAATACTATATGGGGGAAGGTGGCGACTTGTCCAATGGTGAGTCCAGTGAATCCATGTTGCCCGTGGCTTGTCCCACCACTAAGGGTGTTTTAGAATGTGAACTAACCAACTTATGGTTGGTTTGTGATGCAGGACCGTGTAACTAAATAGTTGTCCCTTTTCCTAGTCTAATCTCGAAGCTTTCAACACGCCCTTCTCACCCCCTTTAGTGCTGGAAGCCGGGAGTGGCACCAAGTTCCAAACTACTTCCGCAATTTGACATAGTTAGATTCTTTTGAGTTCAACAAGGAACTTGGGGGCGCGTCAGTGGAGGTCACAAAGAACAAAGGAAACCCTCTATGGCATGACCAAAATCGACATGCTATCAAAGCACGCCCAATTGTCACCAACCACTTTGGTAGTGGTGGTACACGTTCTTTTGAAAGAAATATGTAAGGGTTTTTTTTTTTCCTTTAACATTTTCTAAACTTTAGATTTACATTTTGCTTTGATTGTAACTATGTACTTGCATTGTTGTAGATATGTCAAGAGCCATTTGCTACAAAATTGAAGAAGGCCCATGACATTGGCACAAAGGCCTTCTTTGCAACTTTTGATGGACCCACATCAAATGCCCGTGTAGAGGACAACAATGCTACAAAATCGGCAATAGAGTTTGACGTCTGATTTAGTTCGACCTACTAAACTGCTACAAATTTTACCAATTTAATCTTTTTTAAAGACATTACAATAGTTGTTAACACCACGTATTTGTTTTGCAGAGTATACACAGATTTCAACGTCCTTCACACCTAAGAAACTACAATAAAAAAGAAAGTCATGTCACAATGACTTTATATTACATTCTGTTGATTCTTGTGGGGACAAGACATTCTTTGTAATCAAATAACTTGATGGATAGATTTGTTATCTCTGATGAAGTGGTCCAAAGGATCGGGCAGTGGTGAATGTGGGGGTTGAATTAGTGAGATCAGTGCAAAAACCTTAATCAAGTAGAAACAAGTACATAATACATAAGAGTGTTCAAAACCTGGAAGTTGCAGCATCACCTCATGGTTACTGAAAATGCAATTGAAGTCTGGACTGATTTCTGAATTCTTGGGTGATTTTAATTTTAGGACTTTTGATTGAGCAGTTCTTGCACTAAATGTTCAAAAGTTTCTTGACAAAATCAATTTAAAACCTGTTGAGCAGTACCAAACTGGTCTTGAAAGGGTAATTTAGACCCATCCTTCTCTCTGATTGATCCCTAGATGTCATAAATTATGCTGCATCTGGAGTTTTCTCAGGGTTGTAAGAATTTGGGTGCTTTGTGATTGAGGTTTCTGCACAATAATGGTTTGCACAATATTGTTGGCAGCTGAGGCATCTCACCAGGAACCAAATGTTGATGTTTCTGCAGTGAGACAGTGATGGACCAGCTGGTGCGTTAAGCAAAAGAAAGGCTGGAGGCAACTTGCACAAGAATACATGCACTTGAGCTGTACACTGCTGAGTTCATTGCTAAGGGGGAAGTGGTAAGAAGTAGTAACCACTTCCATTCTACATCAGTTTTGAGTTTTCTGTTTATGTTTTTGGGGGGATAAAATTCCCTACAGCCTCTAGTTGTAGATTACACCAAATATGCTATATTTCTGCAGATCTAGAACGCTCCTATTGAAGAGTATATATGTCTAGAATCTTGACCATATTTTGACTTTTAGAGGTAGTTGTCAAAACTTCAAACTTCTAGAGAAGTTTCTAAGCATTTGTACCAATAGTCAAAAGTTGCCAATCTGCCATACAAGTATCTTATGTATCTTATATTACTGACAATACATAAGACCAACATAATCTGATATGCTAATTAATGAGGTATACTCTTATATGCAATATCTTATGTAATTAGCAATATATCTTATGTGCAATATCTTATACCAGTAATATCTTTGTAGAAGGAAGTTGCGCAACAGGTGCCTTACATGATGTGGAGGTTGGAGGATTGAGGGTACAGAGGTGTTTCATGGTTCTGTAAATTACCTGGCAATGCTAAGATATTATGTGCATTTGCAGAGTATTTTGTAAAGATGAACCTTGATAAAGAGCTCATATGCATGTGGGTAGGTTTGGACTTGAGTAAGAATATACTTTGCTACAGAAATCTACATTAAATGGCCGCTTGATTGGCCTAAGGTAGGTTACCTTGGACCTCAGACAAAGCTCTTGTATAGTTCTCCATGACCATGCCCTTGCTCTTGCAGAATGCCCATAGACATCTCTGATCCTGTCCTTTTTGTCTTACTCAATGTATAATTATATTATTAATAATTTATAATGCTGATTAATTAATCTATGTTAATTTGCTAATTAATAAACTACATACAACATCAACAAAGTGGATTTTGGTCTTATGTATCAGTTTATAATTGTTTTGTTGTGTTTTTACCAGGTTGTGGAGTACATATGGGAGATTGTTGGATCACAGGTTGTAGGCAAGCTACATGATTAGACTGCATTTCTTTAGACTGTATCTTTTAAATTTTGCTGACTAGGTATGTGATGTATTGTTACCTCAGTCTTGTCTTCTAAATTTCTTGCTTGAATAAGGATTTGCAATCCTTTTAGTGTAAGATAGTTGTAATTCAGGTTCTGTAAAAAACTTGCAGCTGTTGTCTAGTAAAACTGACAATCTTCTTGGTTCGTGGGGTGGGCATCAAACAACCCTGCTCAAGATGGAAAGGGGTGGAAGCCATGTATTCACACTTGCTGCAAATGGAGGCATCGGTGGCTGGCATGTAGCATCCCTCAGCCCTCTTGATTCACTTCTCCAGACAGAGTTGTCATCAAGGACTAGCACATGTACTCAGCAGTGGTACTCAGGAATAGTAGTCAATCACTGGAATTATTTAGTATCCAAACTGTTCTCAGTAGTTAGCTGGATTGAAAGGGTTTAGGGTTCAGGGTTCAGGGTTCAAATTAGATACAAGCCAATCTTCTCAAGAGCCCATAAAATCATAAAGTGGGCCAGATCTAAAGGGTTGGGTTTATGGTTTACGGTCCAAAGATGCAAAGAAAATCTCCTTAAACGCCCATGAAATCATCTGCATATTTTGCAAACTGATGATACAAAATGTTACAATCTGCACTGCCCGAGTTTTAGGTGGAACATTGCTCCCTTAATCATGATTTTGCCCTTGATCTCAGGGTGTTTGCTGGTATGTGGAATGTGGCCCAAGGGGAAATTTTATGCTGTTGATGACGATGTTCAGAAGGTGGAATGATGATTACCGACAAGCAAGGACATGCATTCTAGCAAAATACTTGAGGTGCTCTTCAACAAACAACTATGCCGAGGTAGGAGTGTCATAGAAAACTCCTTTTGCATTTTGAAGAAAACATTGCTTTTGAAAACAAACTTGCATGTCTTATCTACTTGATGTGGTAGTTTGCTGTTGGATTCTTTACAATACGATACTTGGTGGAAAGGATTTTGACATTGACACATTGTTGACTCAGTTAGAGTTGGAAAATTTTGTCAGTAGAGCACATGTTCATGGTCAGAGAAGAGGAGGGCAGGAAGAAACAACAGCTCAGATCCCTTCAGCTGGAGTGAAAACCATCATTACAGTCTTTCGAACATTGCTTCTTCTGAAACACTTGTGTATGAAGAAGATCTGCTTTTTGGAGGGCCATCTTTTGGTGAAGGCCTTCAAGAAATTCCTCCCACAATAGGAATTCAAGCAGCCACCATTGAGAATCAAGCAGGGTTTGATGGTATGGATTTGTTGACTCGTTCATTTGAGGGTCTGGGCCAAAGTTTCTCTGCACCTTTGAACACCCTTCTTGGGTCTTCCCAAAACACAGATGTCTTCTCAGGACAACATTCTGTAGATGATGGTGGTTTTGAACCTTTCAATGTGGGACAACCACATTCTGGTGCATCTTGGATTGAACACCCCTTTGCTACACCACCGAAAAGCTCCAAGCCAGTTGCAAAACCAGTAGGCTCACTCTTTGAAGAACTTCCAGTTGCAGAAGCTTTCACTATTGTTTCTCTTTCCAGTGCTGAAGGTGCAACCTTCATGCAAGCAGGGCAAGCAACACAAGAAAGGGCTGCTACTATCAATGCCCTTGAAAGTACCACCAGCTCTTGCAGAGCCAGCTGTTGTGAGGCTGTGGTAGACAAAACTGTTGTTGGGACCACACTGTATCCAGGAGCTATGGTGGTGTCTGCCAAGCTTGCATCAGCAGTCACATTCTCTGAGAACAAGCCCAGTGAAAGAGCAAAAGCTTCTTGGATCACAAAGGGGACGGGTGTTGTTGACCCAGAAAAATTACCTCCATTGACAACTTCAAATCCTTCTGGGTTGGTTGGGTCTGGGCGCATCAAGGTTTTGATGAATCATGAATGTGAGATGGGGCAATGCTTTCTTTGCAACTGGGGGAGGAAATGAAGTTTACAAAGCACCATTGAGGGCATACATCCATGCAGGACACCCTGTGCCATTGGAGCTCTGCCCTCACCCTTTGAAGGACACAAATCTGTCAACTAAAGCTATTGTGTGCACAGAGACTTCAGTATTGGCTGCATCCAACGTTCACCTCCAAGTCTAGGACATTGAAAGTGCAACCAGAGAATGTAGTGCAGTAACTGCAGTTGTTGACAATTTGACTGAACATGAAGATACTGCTGCTTATCATGTGCTTCCTGTCGACAGGGAGCCTATTTCATACTTGGCTATGGATGTAGCCTATCACATCATGTGGAGTGGTCACAGAGATGGGAAGGTGCAAGGTTGGCGTATGCAAGTTGTGACTGAAAAACCCATGACCACCACTGTCCCAATTCTCATGTGGGAGGCACATCAGAGTCCAGTGACTGCCATTGCAGTATATTCATATGGTAGGATGGAAGAAACGTTCTGCACTTCAACCTTTCTCACGGGATGTTGGATGCAAATCTCGATGTTTTTTGTGGGCAGGTGAGCTCTGGGTAGGATCAGAAAGTGGGTTGATAAATGTGTGCCCTTGTGAGGCAACATCTAGTGGCTTAGTCCATAGGCAGGAAGACGAAATGATAGCAGCTCTTTTCTTTGCTAGATTGTGCGTGCCACTGTGTGGACTGATTATCGGAAACAACCCTTCACAGACTGAACTCTGCTTTCTGGTGGTGGCTGAGGACTCAACTGGCCGCATGTGGGCTAGAGGGATTCTCTACACTACTCTCTGGTATGTGCCTTTTTGCTGCGTGCTCAGGTACAAAGATCCACTACAACATTTGGAGTAGTTTTCCACATTTTTCCCATAGATTTTCCTCACTGTTGCCACACTTTTGATGATTCATGTCATGGACTGTATGTGACAAATCTGTAGCAAGACATGGGAAAATTATGGGTTAGAGATGCGGCAGAAGAGTGGGATATAGATGCGAGATAAACTGCGTGGAAATATACTTATATCCACATTTTTGCCTCAATGCCATCCCACATGTTTCTATGAAATTTTCACATTTGTAACATGGAGGTTAGACTGCACTATGCTCATACTATCCCAGTTTTACCCTCACTTTTTTCACAATTATGACATAAATGTTAAACCAAGCTATTTCACTCATATTCTCAATTTTTTTTTCAACTTTTCCATGCAAATGATAGGTAGGCTAAACCACTTCTGGCTCAACATATCCCACTTTTTTCCCTCAAGTTTTCCACATTATTAACAAAAAATATTGTAATTTTTCCCTCAAGTTCTCTAAGTTATCAAAAAAAAAAAATCCCACATTTTCCCTCAAATTTTTTGTGTTATCTAACTGAAAGTACCCCCACATTTTTTTCATTATTAACAAAGAGTATCCCACTGTTTTCCCTCAAGTTTTCCACATTATTTAACAAAAAGCATCATACTTTTTTCTCTCCAGTTTTCCAAGTTATTAACAAAAAGTATCTCGCTTTTCTCAAATGTCTTTCACATTATTTAATAAAAAGTAGCCCAATTGTTTTCATTGCTAACAAGTATCCCACTATTTTCCTTCAAGTTTTCCACATTATTTAACAAAAAGCATTACACTTTATTTCCGAACTTTTTTCACCTTACTTAACAAAAAGTATCACATCAATGCCTTGGTGGTCACTAGCATTGACTGGTGTCCTCTAATCACCAAGCAACCAACAAGGCCAAATGCTCACATACAAATCCACCCTAGTGAAGACTAAGCTTTACTGTATTGTACATCAACAGAGCTATCCTTTATTGTATGTACTAAGTTTACCATTAGTGCACCCTAACAGTGTGATCGCAACAACAGTTTTGTCTGCATCCACCTCACAATGGCTGGCTCGCTCTCAATCTTGCAGCTGAATACACAGACCACAAATACGAATCATCAGCTCCTGATCCTGAAAACCTAAAAGACATGAAGCGGAGAATCATGAATTGAAGCATGAGCATATTCACACCTGCATTCACAAAGCACCCAGATTCTTACAACCCTCAGAAAATTCTAGATGCAGCATAATTTATGACATCTAGGGATCAAGCAGAGAGAATAGGTGGAGGATGGGGTCTGACTTACCCTTTCAAGACGAGCTTGGTACTGTTCAGCGGGTTTGAACTTGATTTTGTCCAGAAACTTTTGCACATTCAGTGCGTGCATGGCCCACATGGGAAAGGGAACCCCAGCTCTTTGAATGTTGCTGAGCAACAACTGCTCGACTATCCCCAACATTCATGATATATACATCCTCATCTTTCATGAGCATGACAAGCACACACGATCCCATGACCATGAGTTCTGGATTTTCATGCAAAAGCCTGCCAATCAAGGCATCATCTTGTTTGAGATAAAAGTGAGGACCATGAAGAAGGGAACTTGTTGTATAGGACCAAACTAACCAAGCAAACTGCATAATTACACTTGAGGAAAAGAGCCCAATAATTTGCTAAGACAGGCAGTTAATAAGCACTGAAAGCCCAAAACTTTTGGCAGAGGAGAAAGCTTTCATCTGAAGAGAAAACTAACTACCTATCAGCCATTTCTAAGAAGGCAGCCTCAGTTGCTTTAAGTGCACGCTCAAGGGCTTCCAACACAGCACCATGATCCACTGAGCTCCTCCCATTGTCCTGAGCTTCCTGCTGCTTAAGCTGGAGTTTCTTCTGAGTCAGTTGTTTCTCAGCCTCCAGTCTCTGTTGCTTCAACTCACACTAGTATATCCCACATATTGAAACAGCTATCACAGTTAGTTCGATCATAGGTCTCAGATGCTTTTCTGCAGTTTGCACTATTCAACTCACAGACTCAGATGCATAGAAATGAGATGTGTACAAGCGACAGGAAATTCTTACAGAGTTCTTCTGAAACTGTGCAGAAACTCGATAATATCTCTGGACCAAGCAAATTGTAAAAGCTGATAAAATCTCAGGATGTGTTGTGGGTGGTAAGGATACCTGCATTGCAACAACTCTGGTTGTTGTTGGGTGTGGTGATCCTGCAATTCTTGCAATGCCAGAGCATCCATTGGTCTTCTTACTGATGACTTATCTTGAATATCTCCTCTGATTCTCATCTTTTTCTGCTGGAGCCTTTCCACAGGTTGAGGTTTCTCAAATGTACCACCACAAGCTGCCTGCTCTGAAGTTGTATGCTCCGAATTTATCCTTTGTTCTAGAAAATCAATGTCCCTTGATGTCTCTATCCTTTCCTCTCCTCTACACCCATTTAAATCTAGGTGGGGGCTGTGTTTTGCTTCCACATTTTCTCCTAGAGTGCCTTCATTAAGTACTCCTTCAGAATCCTCCCACATCTCTTCAGCTGTCCTACAGACTGAAGGCTTCTTCACATTTGAACTGTGGCAGTTTCCTCCTGGCACTGCACAGTGCGAATCACAGTTAATATTCTCCCTTGGAAAATTGTGTGCATCTTCGTCATCATCCACTGTTTTTCTTAACCACAAACATGCTTGACATACATGGTCCAAGTTCCCATTTTCTTCAAGGACACATCCCAGGTCAAAAAAGTTGCCATTTTGCATCACATTGTGATCAGTAGTAAGCTGGTTATTTGTTGCCACCAGATTAGTATGTGTGGCAGCAGCAGCAGCAACAGCTCCATTCACTTTCTGCACAGGAAGTTCTTCTACACATGGAATATAAAAAAACTCCATGTTCTTGCATCCTCTGTCCCTATCACCATTTACAAGTTCCAGGGTCCTGATGGGAGGATGATCTACATGGTTGATTATACTGATGCCTTCAGAACTCTGCCACACAATGATCCAAGGGCTTTGAATCTAGTTGTTGACAAAGAGAATTATTGCCGCAAGATCCCTACTGCTGCCACTGGATCTCATCATCTCCCTCAACATCTGATCCCACCACACTGGGGAAGTCTACAGCTCCAGAGGCCTCTTTCTCTTCTGGGCTTCCTCCAGGACAAAAACTATCAAACCCAATGTCATCCTGATCCCAGAGAAGCCCCTTGAGCTCCTGGTAGATTGCAGTATAAAGATTGCTCATGAGAAAGTCAGGTGTATTGGGGCCATTGAAGCCATCGTAAATCCCCACGAACAGCCATCCGTGCTCCTCAGACAGCACAACATGAACTCGGTCCTCACCAGCCTTGCCCTGTGCCCACTGCAAATTTGCCTGCTCTTTTGTGTCAGGGTCTGAGCTTGCATTGTAGTTGCCCACCATCATGTCTGGAGCTAAATCAATTGCATGTTTCATAACACAATCTCTATCCCCCTCGTCCTCTTTTGAGCCCTCCCACATCACAAACAGCTTCATGGGCACAAACAAGGACCAATGTGTTTTCTCTAAGGTATTTGCCATCTTTCTCATAAGAGTTTTTTGGCCCACTCAGAGTCCGCATGTATTTTACCAATGCTGCTGTCCTTCTCCTTAGCTTGCTGGGTTGGTAAAAGGCTCTGCTAAAGGAGCTGAAAAATGGCCTGCATAGGCTGCCTCAAGGGGGCCTGACACAACTCCTCTCTCCATAGGTCCTGACATGAATCCCCGTTCCAGTAGACCTGATAAGAATCCCCTCTCCAGTGAGGTCCCTGAGGTGGGAACTCCAGTGGAGAGAGGGCCTGAGAGAGGGCCAGAATTTGGAATGGATCTCTGAGGGACAGGCTGCAAGGGTAGGAAGATGTGCTCTCAAAAGCTGAAGCACGATCAAACAGAATGTTGGAGAAGGAGTTGAACTGTTCTTGGGAGGTTATGGAGCGTGGGGTGGCAGTATTGGCACTTACAGAGGCTCCTGAGAAGACCTTGAAGGAAGTCTCAGACATGGATTTCGGTCTAGAAGTTTCACTGCCACTGCTACTACCTGGTGGTGCACATCTGCTGGTGGTGCCAGGCACTCTCTCCCAGCTCACTCTCATTGTTGCTGATCTCTTGTGCTGCTGCTCCCCAGGTACTTGACCTCTCCCAAAGCCGCTGCCTTGATCAGCTTGCGTAACTGTAGCTGCTGCTGCTGCTCCCCCAGACCCAATTGCAGCAGCTCCATCAGGCTCTGCCATGCCACTTCCTGACTCAAAGGAAAACTCCAATGGAGTACTACTGTCCGAACCAAAATTGGCAGGTCGGACATAGTAGAAGGAGTGACCCACTTCATCTGGAGGAGGATCATAGTAGTGAATCCCAAGTGCTGCTGCATCAGAATCTCTATGATTTGAGCATCTGTTTGGAATCAGACAACCCACTGCGCTCGAAACCCTGTTCCCCATCACAGACTTCTTTCACCATTTCCAGCTTTGAACATACCAGAATTCTTGATCAATCCTCAACAGCTATCCATCTTCAAATTGACAACCCTAGCTCCTCCTCTATGTTAAAGTCTGTCTGTGTGTCTGTCACTTGCTATGATATTTCTGTTACAAATCCATGAATGCATGCATTCTTCAGACTGTGTTCTTCAAAAGGGACTTTAAGTTGCTGCTGCAAACAAAACAGAACAAACACGGTGTCATCAATTGGATTCCTCTTGTTCAATTCTGAGTCTGCTGCTACAATGGGTAGTGGGGTAAGTGTGTGGCACTGGTGTGCTGCTTTTAACACTGCAGACATCATAGTCATCATCACCATGATCATCATCATCAAGGCTCTCTCTGTCTCTGTCTGTGCTTCAGCCCTGATAAGGAAGTTGCTCAGGGCTTGTTTTACTTGCCTCAAACTTCTAAAGAAGAGGTCCTGGAATTGGATCACCAAAGAGGTCAGACTTCTGGTGGAGAACAAGCAAACTTCCAGAATCTTGTGTGTTCAAGATAAGGCCAAGATTACCACAGGCCCATCAACTTCAACACACTGGAGGAGCACAGATGCACAAAACACAGTTTCTGAAGCTCACGATTTTGCATTCAGAGCTCTGGCCTCTCTCTCTCTCTCAGAGTTCTGGCCCGTCAGTCTTTGTCTGTGTGTGTCTGTGTCCTTGAATCTTATGGCATCATGTCAAGCTTCATGATCCCTGCAATGAAGCAATCAGAATTCCAGATTGTGAGCAAGAAGGCGAAGATTAGCAGGACACAAACTGGTGCACAGATGGAAACACAGCAAAGGTTATGATTTCACACTCAATCAAAAGTCCTAAAATTAAAATCACCCAAGAATTCAGAAATCAGTCCAAACTTCAATTGCATTTTCATTAACCATCAGGTGATGCTACAACTTCCAGGTTTTGAACGCCCTTATGTATTATGTACTTGTTTCTACTTGACTAAGGTTTCTGGCACTGATCTCACTAATTCAACTCCCACATTCACCAGCGCCTGATCCTTTGGACCACTTCATCAAAGATACAAATCTATCCATCAGGTTATTTGATGACAAAGAATGTCTTGTCCCCACAAGAATCAACAGAATGTAATATAGAGTCATTGTGACATGACTTTCTTTTTTATTGTAGTTTCTTAAGTGTGAGGGACGTTGAAATCCATGTATACTCTGCAAAACAAATACATGGTGTTAGCACCTATTGTAATGTCTTTAGAAAAGACTAAATTGGTAAAATCTGTAGCAGTTTAGTAGGTAGGACTAAATCAAACATCCGACTCTATTGCTAATTTTGTAGCATTGTTGTCCTCTACATGGGCACTCGCTGTGGGTCCATCAAAAGTTGCAAAGAAGGCCTTTGTGCCAATGTCGTGGGCCTTCTTCAATCCCATAGCAAATGGCTCCTGACCATAAAAATGTATCTGCAATAATGCAAGTACATAGTTACAATCAAAGCAGAATGCAAATTTAAAGTTTAGAAAATGTTAAAGAAAAGAAAAGAAAAACTTTACATATTTCTTTTCAAAGGAACGGTTACCACCATTGCCAAGGCGATTAGTGATAGTTGGGCGTGCTTTGACAGCACGTCAATTTTGGTCATGCCATAGAGGGTTTCCTTTGTTCTTTGTGACCTCCGCTGCAAGAGAAACAAAACACAACAATTACATCAATATGTGCCGAACCCAATCCTAATGCTAATTCTAAACTAGAAATATTTTTTTTAAAGTAAAATTATCGACAGAAATTACCTTTGAAGAACACCCAACTTGCCTTGGAACACAAGTTCGGGCACTCTCCATTTTCCTTTGCAACTTTCAGGAAACTTTTACGTCGTTGGTGTTGTGCATTCCCAATGCGTTGAAGAATAGCATCGACATTCCAGTTCCTTCCAAAATCAAGCAACAACTTTTCGATGATGGTCATTGCTGCCTTGGACTTCTTTTGCACTGACCATTTGACATGACGATCATCTAGGTAAACTCGGCATAACAAACGTACCCTTGCATCAAAGGATTTTTGAAGGTTGCCATTGGGCAATCCATGGCGGTCAACACTCATTTTCAACTTTGGTAGCTTTACCTTTCGTTTTTTTTCTGCAACCTCAACCTTTATGGCAAGTGTTGTTGCTATCTTTTCTACCTTCACTAAAGGTTCTGCTACCTCGACCTTTACTGCATGTATTATTGCTGCTACCACCTTTGCCTTCAATGTAGGTATTGTTGTTGCTGCTACTCCTGCACCTTTCATCACCACCTGCACTTTTTCCTTGTCTAGGGTTTCCTATGAATAATATTCTCAAATAAAAAAAATCAATATTTTTTTCTAACTTGATTTTTTGCTTTGTGATTTTGTAGGTCCCTCAACAACATAATCATTATGATTGTGGTGTGTACTTGCTCCATTATGTTGAGTTGTTCATCAGGGATGCCCCAATCCACTTCAGCCTCGCCACAAGCCAAGGCTTCCCTTATTGTATACGTCTTCCCTTTTTGTTTCATTAGTTTTTGACATTGTTCGAAATTATTCAACTTGAAATTGTTTATAACTTTTGGTTTGTTATGTGCAGTTGACCCGATCTTGGTTCACCATTGCTGACATTTCTGGAAAGAAGAAAACAATCCAAAAATTATTGTTGAGCCTTCAACATGCTATTGAATTGGTAGGTTTCTAAGTTTTTATAAATGAATGTATTATCAAATTTAATGTTTGTTTATTTTTCTCTTGTGTTTGGGGGCTGCTAAGTTTCTACATTCTTTAATTTGGTTTTCATTTTGTCTTTAGAAGGGTAACATGTACAACATTCCTTTCTGCAATCTCTTAAGGAAAAAGAAAAGTAGGCACACATATTTAAGTACTTTATGGCCACCGCGAGGCATTTTATCATAATCATGAGGATGGGAGACACCGAACTTCTCCAATTAGGTTGAGGTTGCTATAAGACCATGAACAAAGGCATTGGCTACTTCCTTTTAGTCTTACAGCAGGTTTGCTTCCATTATGCAAAAATGTTTGTTCAATTTTTTTCTGTGAGTTGCCTTGAATTCTTTGGAGTTTATCAAGATCTTAAAAATTGTGTATGTTTTGGTTGTTTATAGAAGCTTTCTGAATCTAAACCTTCCGCATACATGTTCGAATATGGCATTCTACTTGTTTTTTACCACCCTCCAAGGAGTCTAAAGTAGGATGACAAGATGATCACACTCCAATGGTTGTTGTGATTGATCGGAATCACAATGTAATCTATGAAAAATAGATTCACACCATGATTCCATTTTTGTAGAGTTGCAAAATTTGCATTTTGTTCCTTGCATTGAACAAGTTTGGAGTAGAAAAAGCAGTTGAAGATGTAAAATCGTGAATCGTAATGTTGTCTTTGCAAGTACTTGAAATAACATGATTCATTGTTTTTTGACATTTGAATAAAGAAGAATAGAGATTCAATGTTTTTTGATATTTAAATAAACCAAAGTAGAGTTTTTGGATATGTACATACTTCAAATAAAAGTCAAGGATGGTGTCGTTAAGGAACTGCTTGGGTTCCAGTATTTTGTAGTCATGTTTCATGATGGTGATTGCATCATAATCACCATTAAGATACTACAAATTGGATTGCATCTGTCAAAAGAAAAAGAAAATGTTAACATAAACAAATAGAAAAACAAAACAACACTCAACAATCACTTTAGACCAAAACTTTGCAACGCAGTTGTGATGTAAAGTAAAAACAAATTGGGAATCAGACCATGTTCAGGAGCGGCTGCTTCAGGGAATCATAACCTAGAATCCTATACCTAGTCTATTCAAGAGTGGTTGCTTCAAGGAATCAAAACCAGTACAACTCCCCACCAACTTCATCACGTCTCAATGCTGGAAAGTTTGATGTTAAATAAAACCATGTTCATTAAGTTGTAAAGAATCTCCTCCTTGCCAACTGACCTTCAAAGATTAGAACAGAGAGTAAAAGTAGAGAGGGCATCCTTGGATAACAATCAATTCCGAAGGGGTCTAGTAGATGAATAGCCCAGACTAATAATGCTTGCAAAATTGTGTCCCATTTTGTCCCAATCTAAGATGGCAATCTTATCAAAATCAGTGGAAAGAGATGCAGAATGAACTGCCAAAGCTGATGATAATGGACTTGAAGTTGACAAAGGACACAATCGATGGACACAAAAGGAAGTAACATCTATGATGCAAAAGAGAACCATGCCATAATTCTCAAGGTAGTAGTTTTATCAGGTTATTGAAGCAGCTGGACAAGTGCCTCTTTGTTGTATCTAACATAACGGATTCAGGAATGAGTGCAAAACCAAGGACCAAGGATTGTCAAGTGTGGATCTAAACTATGTGAACATGGTTTCTAAGATGCTCGCCTTAGAATAAAATCAAGCACTAGTGACAAAGATCAGCAAGCAGTCATTCTGTCTTCCCAGCTAACAATACCCTTGAGATCCTAGTCTTCCAAATATCTAGCTCCAAACACATAGACGACTCTACACCACACGCAATCCTTCAATGCTTGCAAAAACATCAACACAATAGTAGAGCTAATTTCTACAACTAACACAATCATGGAAACGGGAATATGACTAAGGAACGCGGGATACCACGATTTATAGGTTACCTCCACAAGGAGTTTGGATGGAACATTGCATCTGAAAAAAAAATTTCCATCACAACGTCACAGACTCGCTTCGATGTGATTTTCTTGCCATTCCAAAGAAAAAAGTTCCTAAGAGTTTTCCATTGAAAATGACTTCCGTTGGCGAGGCAAAATAAACACCACAAGCTAGGACACATAGCATGAAAAAGCTCGGATTCCAAAACACAAGTTCAAAGTCACTATAGCTAGCCCATGTATAAGCGACGATGAACTCCATTTAAGAACCCCAAAAAATTGACAAATTGACACTTCCAAACCAAAAGGATTCTCTTCAAGCATAAACTTTACAAGGCACAAGGGATTTACAGGAGAGAATCGGGACAAAAACACGCAATGCAACTAAAGAGAGCTCTGCACCTATTGTGTGACAAAACCATAACCAAAGAACAACGAGTGCATTCCATGTCCATTGTAGACCGATCAAGGCAATTCTAGAATCAAAGGAAGTGAAGGAGACAAATATCCTAGAATTTATTTGAAAAGTAGGATTTGAAGGAGGGGAGGTTGGGGGGGGAGACGTACTTGATGATGGCCTTCGAGAGAAGCACAACAACTTGGTGATGGCGGGGACACCGGGAAGCATGGAAAACCTCTCGACATTGTGGCACCACACAAAACACAACGACTAGTGTACATGAAAGGGGAAATAGTAGAAGAACGCGTGACGAATGCCGTATATTCCGTCTTTTCCATATAGTCCGCATATTCCATCTTGTTCCACCCCTTACGGGAGAGGGTACCTCTCTTGGCGGCATGCCCTAACATGTTTTCCTAACGGTGCTATAGCAGTAGTAGGAGTAACTTCACCGTGCTTGCTTCACCTCTCCGCTCGACAACAGAAAGTGAGTTATCGTTGATGGTTTGTTTTTTTGGACCACTGGAAGAGGATGGTGCTTTGTTTGGTGTTGTTGCGTCAGAAGCAACGAGGGCTTTCATCTACATTTGTTTATCTCTTGTAGTTGTAGGCCGGGTTTCTTGTCCAGACATCATCTCTTTAGGAGGGGATAATCCCACAACATTCACCTTTGATTCTGATGTCTGGACAATGATGATTTTAATGCAATCACCATCAGATTGCAGGCCAGGTTTCTTGTCCAATCATCTTAGTACTATGCAGACTATATCAATTATAAACCCTATAAAACACACAGAAAGGTGAGGTGATCTGACAACTGAGTTGGTTATAAAGTATAGTTGTAAATTGTTGCATGTTTAGTGGGTCATATAGTGTGTTAGGGGGGGATAGCCCATACATCCTTTCAAGTGAAAGAGACATGCACATTGGCACTCGCAATGTTCTAGCAATGCTTGATGACTACTACACGGATTCATGAAGGTGAAAAGTTTCAACAGGTATATATCTTGTTTCTTTATGCCCTTCCTGCATACCCAATAACCTTAACTGAAATCCTGGTTTATCCTGGCTATATTCATTAGTGGTGAAGATTACTAAATGAATTAACCATTTGATTTTGTGATTATGTGTGTGGGGATGGTGGTTATGGTCAGCTAAAGTAGTAGCTAGTTGCCAAGGTGGGAGCTGCTGCCAAAAAAACTCAAGCCAAGGTTTGTACACTTGACTTCTTGTGAGACCTTCAAATGCTTTGTTATAGGTGACTCTTTGTAAGTGCCAGCACTATGATCTTTGAGTCAAATCAAGCAACACCATTTTATGCTTCCCTATGGGCCTCCCATCCAAAAGGGGTTATCTTGAATCCTCAATCAAAGTAGGAGACTTTTGCTTGAGTTGGCAACTATTTCTTAAACTGAGAGCTTGCTTCAGTGATAAAATCTCTTGGGTCCATTATGAATGATAGATCCTCTTATTTAGTAAGGGATAACCTAATTAAGTTCATTCTTCAAGAGTTCTTGTCCTTATAGTTGTTGGTCTCCTCAAAATTACATTCTTTTGTACCTGGCTATGTACACCTGTTGAATATTGAATGTTCTCACTTACCTACCTTCTTAATACCTCTATTAAACTTTGCAAAGTTATGGAACTTCAGTGGTACCTTCCTAATACCTCTATTAGCAATATGTTGTTGCAAAGTGTGGTAACTTCAGTTTTTCTCTTCTCTTATGTTTGAAGGTAATATGTCTATTGTCTTCCTCTCTAAGTATAAAACCAAAAAATTGGTTGTATGTTTTTTTTGTTTTCTGAATTCCCTTGTTCTGATCCGGTCTTAGTATTGGCCATGCTCTGCAATTCACTAAGATTTTAAGGCTTTTTAATTAAAGAAAAGATCCTTCTTCTTTGTCGTCAAGTGTATTCTTCCTAGGTAGAAATCTCCTTATCTTAATATTTGTCTCTTCCAATATCTCAATTACATTATTTCTAAGTTGAAAATTATCAACAGTCAATTTTATATATTCTCGAGGCTTTCTGTTTTTAAAGTTTATTTTTTAATCTCTCAGATGGTCAGCCTTATAGGAGATTCTCTCAAAGAGGACTAGAGGTATGCTCAATAAAGAGAATTTTTTTTTGGAATTTCAACATTTAGAATATTCCAAATGATTTTGTATATAGTCTTGTATGTGGGGAGCTCTTTAAGCCCACTTGGTGTTTGTTTGTTTTCTCCCTTTTGCTTGTTATATCCTGTTGTTTCCTTTTAATCTGCATCTCCTTTCATTTTAGTTTTTCCCCCTCAAGTGTCATGCAAGTGCAATGTTCACAAAATAGACTTATTAGTTCACAAAACTGAAATTTGCAGATCAAAATATCAATGCATAAGCTGTCTCTACAGTGTGTGATTTTCCTATCCTATTTGGGACAAGATGGTATTTCTTTCTTTCCAAAGGGCTATGTGCAAGATGCCTGCTGAATGTCTTCCTTGTTGGAGTTATGTACTTGATTTCTTTGTTGTTGGGGTGCAAAAGGTGAAGCTATATGAAGACCAAATAAAAGCATCAAATGGATATGCAACAATTTCATATATAGTAGACCTTCTTATGGCCAACCTACACATAAGCCAGCCTGGTGCTTCATCAGTTTAGGTGAGTATTGTGGGATTATTCCCTCCTAAGAAGTTCCTTGCAACATACTATATTATTGCACAATCTGCTTGGAACCAATAGTTTTTTTGATTTGTCTGTGCCACTAGCATCAATCATCCCAATTTTCGTTGAAACAAAGGTTTTTTGTCCAAGTTGAGGGTTATTGTCCAAGTTTGATGACATCTGCAAATGCCAAATGTAAGTTGGATAATGCCATAAATGGATGAACTAGATAGTAACAGGTTGATGGAGCTTATGAACACTTGTGAAACATGGAAATGGTGGACAAGACCATAGAAGTGTTATGGATTTGCTCCATGATACCACATTGTCATGTTATTTAAAAATCAGTATTGAGACTATAGGTTTATAATTGACAATGGTGGACAACTGCTAGATTTTGAAACAGGGGAACCTGTTATAGTTGCATTGGACCCTCTATAGACGGCACTCACAATTGCCCAAAAGCTCTATAAGTGCAAGTACTTCCACTTTATTGAACTTTTACATCGCCTTCTATGACAAGTTATGGTTAACAAGTGATTGTCCTATAATAGGTGCATTTTATGGTCAAGGCTCCAATTAGAATGAGGATAGAACCCCAATTTTTGCATTAGTTATTGAAATCTAATTACCAAAGGGTCATTGAGAAATCTTCTGTTCCTATCCTTTCTATGTAGTCTATGCTTACCATGAAGAGAACATGGGAGTCGAAAGCAATGAAGAATTAGGCATTGCTGATGTGCATTACAGATCACACAATAAATTGCTTAAGGACAGTTGCAACATTGCATGTTTATAGATGAAAGAGCATGGGCTTTACATCAGTATGACTTTAATATGGATGTAGCAAGTCCAAATTTCTTTTAGCATATGTCATTTGTCAGCATTGTTCTTAGTCTTTCCTTGTTCTTTTCCCTTTCTGTCTTTCTTTATTTCTTTGTCTAGTCTTTGTTGTGGGGTCTGTTGTTAGCCAGTAGTATGGTTGAGTCTTCCTGTTGCTTCCGGAATTGCAATAGAAACTCAATTCGCAAGAGTATTTCATGAGTGACCTTCACAAGGTATAACTTCACTCATTGTGTCATTTTTGTTATGTTGTGGTTGGAATTGATGACATAGTTTTGTGAGCAAGGCTTCAGCTTTGCAATTATGGAATCTAAGGAGAGTTCAAGCCATGAAGGGCAACAACATAGAGCTAAACGAAAGTGACAAAGAAGAGCCTTGTGTCCTTGTGCACGCTGCAAAGGGTTACATCTTTATAATGAAAGTATCATTCGCAACCACATGATCAAATGGGGACCATCAATTGTAGTTGATGATGTAAGTTTAATCTAACATTTGTTTTAAATGAAGCAATGAAATCTGATTGTGTGCAAGGGTGAGAAATGGTAGCGTTTTAAGCTTGGATAGGTTTATAATGCAGGATTCTTTACAAGATACACCTACAAGCCATGACAGTCCACCATCACCTTGTGAGGATGTTCCACCAACAATGGACACTAGCACTAATGACATAGACGATGATACACACAAGGAAGAAGAAGAATATGCTGAAGTGATTGAAGATTTCCTTCATTTGCCACAAGGGGATGATGAAGACAATTTAATTCAAAGATTGGCACAAACAAAGTTGTACGACAATAGTGATGTCAACACCTTATCAACACTACTTTTGTTACTCAATTTGCAAGCCAAATATGGTTGGAGTGACACAAGCGTCGATGCTTTATTCAAGTGAGTGACAAGTTGAAATTTGTGGACCAAAGTTACATCATTCTTATTGAAGATGCCTTCTAACTCCTTTATTGCATGACTGTGCTTATTTGTGTGCAGGTTATTAAAGGATAAGATGTTACTTCCTGGAAACACCCTCCCTAGGTCTCATAGAGATGCAAAAAAGATTTTGATAGTTGTTGGGTTGCCATGTGAGTTCATTCATTCCTGCAAGAACGATTGTCATATGTTTAGGGGCGAGATAGAAAAATTGGTGCATTGTCCCAAGTGTGGGGAGCCTCGATATAGGCAAGATCTTCAAGGAGCTAGCACACCCCATAAGGTAAACATAAATTATCTAGGCATCAAAGCTTGGAATTTGATGTCAATATAGGCTCATAGTTCTATTTCTTCTATCAAGCCAAACAATTTATATGTTGTAATTCTTTGAAGTCTTCTCCATTTTGGCAAAACAGTCAATGACTTCTTATAGATATGATGGTCATTGAACTCCTCAGGAAGCAATAAAGATCACAAAAATGGTACTAGTACATTTCCAATTATTGTAAAACAGAGAGATAACCAGCAAGCACATGAAAACATTTGCAATATTATGGAAATTCAATTCATTGAGTCGCACTGTTGCATGAGTTTGCATCATCATCCATTAAACTCTTGCAGATGGTAAGGTTGAGGGATTGAAATAGAGTAAATTGTATACTGATCCAAAGATGGAGTACATGGATTCCTTGTGGCAACAATTAGGTGGTGTGGTATATCAGGTTACTAGCATTGGATGGGTTCCTAAAGCTCAAAGCAGGGTTTGTCATTGGAGAGTCTTTAAGATATTTTCTTGGTTTTATTATCACATTCTAGTCTTGTTGTGTTTTTTGCTCTAGTTTGTTCCGACTGTGTTTTTCTTCTGCCTGGTTTTGTAGTCCTTGTCTGGAAGTTTTTGTTCGACTCGGTCAAGGTTTCGTTAGTCATGAGTATGGAGATTTTTTATACTCATGAGAGTGAATTTTGTTAAGACATTATGTGGGATTATGGAATTAAATTGACTTGTTTTGGAAGCTAAGCCATTTAACTTTCTGCAATTTTTGGTGTATGTGTCAGATGATGCGCTACATGCCTATTATACCACGGATCAAACAACTTTTCCTTACAAAAAACAAAGCCATGTTGATGGATTGGCATGTTGTAAACAAGAATGAGGATAGAGTGATGAGAAATCTTGCTAATTCAAAAACGTGGCAAATTGTGGAAGATCAATGGCCACAATTTAAAGAGGAGCCTAGGCATTTGAGGTTAGGTCTAGTAACAGACAGAGTCAACCCATATTCTTTACAACAATCAAAGTATTCAGTGTGGCCAATTATAATGTTAAATTACAACTTACCACCTCATTTGACAATGAACAATGCATTTATGTGGCTTGAACTTATCATACCCGGGAGAAAGTAGGTTCATAACATGGATATCTATTTACAACTGCTTATTGATGAATTGCAACTTTTATGGACACAAGGAGTTCATGGTCACAATTATATATTGGGACTTTTGAAAACAAACCTTCAATGTGTCATATATTTGTTATGTTTTTTTTTTTCATTTTAAAACACATGAGAGATTAAAGTTTATCTTTTAAAACATTTGAAAATAAAAGTATAGTTGTTTCCACAAAATGTTTTTTAGATGATCCAAATACCAAATATTTATGGAAGTTCGAAATAAACAAAAAAAATTGATAAAAATATAAAAGATTTTGTAAAAACAAATAGTTTGTACAATACTATTATTTTAATGATAAATTAAAACCAAGGACTACATATGAATCATGATATGACTTTAACCATGATGCACATTTTAGAAATTAAAAAAAAAACATACATTAATTAAATTGGTAAAAAAATTAAAAATGTATTTTTACTTTTGCGTCCAAACGCAATATGAGGAACCAAGATACCTTTGTCAAAGTTCTTTCCAAGGATTGCATTTTACATGTGGCATTAAAGTGTTGATTTACAATTCCAATTCTTTATTTTTCATACACAATTTAATAATGCAAGTTAGTAAATAATTTTCTACTCAATTTGATATGATATCATGTATATTATGGACCCATGTTCTTTCCACCTAAAAATGAATAACTTTTGTTTGAGACACATTTTCCAAATTCATAATTTTCAAAGCCAAAAGAAAATTTCAATTAGAAATGAAACACATGTCCCCTTGTACGTGGTCCCTTTGTGGTACTATTACCATGACTCACCTTTATGTTCATGTTGATGTAAACAATGAACCATGATTCATCTTGGTACATTTGTGTATGAAGAAAATGAACTCAAAACTAAGGTCATGGAATTGTTTTAGTGAAATTATGAATACCTAGTTGTTGGAATGTGAATTTAAGGGATACCATATCAATCACAATGCCTTACCCCCTCCCCCTGGCCCCCCCCCCCCCTTTTTTTCTTCCCTCTTTTCACATTCATACATAGAATTGTTTGTATTTTAAATCCAATTTGGAACTCACATGTGGACACTATGATTGTCAAGTTTGGTACATGGAACCACTTTTATGCTTACAACTCATATAACAAGTTGAACATATAGGTTTAACCATGGTTGATGGTGTATTTGGTGTCTTTTATGATGCAATTTTAGTTTAAAAAATTCCCCAAGAACCATGATGTTAGAAATGAGTACAATTATCACATTTAGTACAATGTCCATCATTAGTTTGTCATTTATGTTAGACCTTGACAAAGTGATAACTAAGCTTTAACATGTGGGTGCGGTCACAATAAAATGAACAAAAAAGGATGTCAAATGGGCTTTAAAAACAGTCAAGATTAGAGAATTATTTATGTTTTACTATTTAAAACCATAGCAATCATGACAAGTTATTCCTTTCTCATTCATATGAATGTTAAAAAATTAAAACCAAAAATGCATTAAATAAAATTTAAGTTTAAATTTTGATTTAGGACCTTTGAAAATGAACACCTATTGCATTAGAAGAAATCAATTTTGCAAAGGACTATCGAAGGGATTCATATAATAAAACAAAATTGATCAAAAAAAAATTAAAAAGATAAAAAACATTTTAGCCACATTCAAAAACACTCATAACTTAAAATATGTGAAATTCAAAAACTTTTTAAATTCAAAGAACTTTTTTAAATTGATCCAAAATTTTAGAATTTCAAAAGTTCTTTACCACATATAAATGGGGTATAATGTACATGATGTTTAATAAAAGTTGTATTTTATTACATAAAAAACACATAAAATTTTTTGAATCAACTTTTAGTTATGATTTGAAATTGTTATCATTTAAAAATATGAAACATTAAATTTACAAGGAATTGGCACATTTTCAAAAATTCATATTTATTCAAAAAAATTTTAAAACATGTCATATACCTAGACAATTATTTCATTTATTATAACAATTTGCAAGAAATAGTGTTTAAAAATTCATTGTATGAAAAAGTTATTTTTGGACAAAGGGACATGCAATCCTTTTCTAGTAATGTCATTGATTCATTTTATCTCATTTGTGTCCATGTCATTTATGTTTAATGGAAGTGCAAGGTAGTGTTAATTAATGTGAAGTAATAGAATGGCTTTTGTCTTGATTAATTATGAACAATTTTGTGATTAATGTGGGTTGACATGTGGCATGTTTGATATGTTAACACATCTTTTTTTATTTTGATTATATTTGAATTTACATATGGTGCTTATCAAAAAAACTAAACTATCAAATTTTATAAATGAATTAAATATGGTTTAAAAAATGATCTTTAAAGTTTAAGTTGTGAGTCCATACGTTCTGTTAATTCATTGTTTAATGCTAACTAGTAATTAAACTAGACATATAGATACTACATATGTCCCCATTGCATTCACATGCATAACTCTTGAGAGTGCATGCCCAACTACACACACAACATAGTTTTTAGAAGTTCACATATTTACACCAAGTTCACAATTGATTGTGAAAAGAGTTGTCAAATGGATTTGACGAAATAGAATAGTCTTCTACAAAGAATGGCAGTTTAAGAATTGCCATGGTTGCATGTTGACATTTCATCTTTTAAAAGTAATATGTTAACATTACTTTCCTCTTTCTAGGAACTAGTGATAATTCACATTTGACCTCGTGTTTATGACTTGGTATCTTCTTCAAGGTTTTCTTGTTTGATAAAAATCAACAAGAACCTATGCAATTATGTGAGTCAATCATAGAGTGGATGGCCTTATCCATAATTATATGACTTGATTATCAAGGCTATCATTTGTACGTGTTACATAACATTGGTTGCATTGAGTGTCCTAACTATTATAAGGTTAGAATTTATAATTGCTTATTTAGACTATGTAATGAATGAGGATATGTCGAAATATAACCCTGAAACTTAAATCCATATTCCCAAGGCTAAACAAATCCTTAGTTATGTTCTAGCTGATGATTGCCTTCTTAACTTCAAAACTTTTCTTGAACACTATGATTTGTAAAAAGGACCATAAGTTGTGTAGTTGAAAATCCATTCCAAATCTTTTTATAGATTTTTGAATAAAACCTTTGGTCCCAATGATGTGATGAAAAGTATTTGACTATCTTTTACTTGCCTTCAAACATTGTTTCCTTAAGGATGTAAACTATTAATATTATAATTTTTTATATCATTGATTTTTTTTTTCCCCAAAAAAGGTGGAAGCACAATAAAATAAATAGCTTTTGATCCCTATCATGATAAATGAAAAATAGTGATAAAATAAACCTTTATGCACCAAACTTAAATTTTTTTTTATTCTACTAATCACGATGATATTTTGTGCTATTCTATTAATATATAGTAACATTGAAGAACTAGATATATATTTAATATGCATTTAAGTATATTTTAAAAGTGAAAATGTATGTCCCATTCCTATGAAATAGATTTCAAGTAATTGAAAGTAGGACTTTTTTTGAAATTTTGGTGTTTTCAAGTTTATGCAACCCCAAAATATATTAATAACTTTTAACTCAACTATAAGTTATAACCATCATTTATCAAAGTTGTGACATAAAAAAACATAGTCATAATCGATAATAGATTGAAAAATGTTGTCAAATTTTTAAAATATAAAAACAAGTGGATATGCTTATGTGGTGCCATTTGAAGATTAATATAATTAAAATAAAAATTTTCACTAAAAGTTTAATATTTGTGTGAGGAATTCATTTAAAAATTCCACTACATCCAATTTCAAGTTTAAAAATAATTTTCATTATTTCGACTTTTGAAATTCAATAACTCCTTTGTCAAAAGGTGTCCATTTTTTAAAAGACCCTTTAATTACATAAATAAGAAATTGTTGATTTTGAAAAGCTTTTGTGCATTAAAAAACAACTAATCATATTCAAAACATTCATTACATATGAATGGAAAAACAAAAAACCAATTTGAACTTTTAAAACTATGTTTGAATTTTTTGATTGTTTTAAATTTCAAGAGTCCTTTGTCACATGTAAAAGGCCCATGTAATATACACATGTTTTTTTTTTTTTTTTTTAAATTTTATTTTAATATAATAATTTCAAATTTTCAAAAAAATTGAAATATATATATATATATGTGTGTGTGTTTTAAATTGAAAATTATTTTTCCAAGACTATTAAATTTTTTTTACATAACCATGCTTTGAAAATTGTAACTAATGTAATTTGTGCCGCTAACCCAAATGTGAAAAGAACTTCAACGATAAAGCTCAATTGTGAAAAAAGTTGAATTAAGTGTTAAATTAATTTGCTAGTGACCAAAAAACTCAATTACAAAATCATGTTCAAGAAATTCACTCCTCAAGGGTTTCCCAATAGTATCAAGAGCTTGCCCAATTTCCTTAATATATTTGGTTTCAGTTTGGTTGAATTGTCTTTGATATCAATTTTCAATATTCAATATTTTTTGCATTATATATCTAAACTAGTATTGGGCAATTCTCATTTTAATTACACATGTTAATAGTTCTAAAAATAAAATAATCAAGATATATGAACATTAATTTTTTTAAAATTACATCTCTTTTGCACATGCACTAATTAATATATGTGTTCATCTACACTTGATGATTGAATTTTTAATCATAATAAACACTAGATAGATTTATGGTGCAAATGGGGGGGGGGCACGGGGGGGGGAGGGATACATACTTGTAAAGTTTGAGATGATTTACATGCATCAAATGGCCATTTTTAGGGGGTGTATTAGATAATTGTCCAACCTATTTTTTATCACCCTTTGATATATTCCCATTTGTAAGTTGAAAAAATAATCAAATTATTATTTTGACCTTACAAAATATTACATTAATTGTACTATAATGTAAAGATATGTTTAAAGAACCTCCCGCAAAATATGTCATGTTTAAAGAAATTCCCCACCAATAGGAATATTTATATTGTGTACTAAACATTGGTAACAACATTTAATGAAAGTTGTTGAGTATTCTATCTTCATTAACCTTAGACAATCCGACAAGGTAAGGTCACATATTGTTTCGTAAATAATTATTAAACTTAAATACCAAGCTATTGACTTGGGATGGGGTAGGATATAATAATGATTGTAACTAATATAGGGGGTATGTGCAAGTTAATAGAGTGGACCAAAAACAACATGAAAAGTTTACATAAAAGTATGTTTTTGTCATGTATTTTGATTGTGATAGTGTTGTGACATTGTTGAATGTCGATGTTTGAAATAATAAATTTCATCTTTTCCAAAAACTAGTGATGACCTTCTAATACATCCCAATATCAATGTTTGTGAAAATAATAATAATAATTTAACAAATTTCATGTTTGGGGGACTTCATAACTTTCTTTCAATTTTTGTGTCCTTGAACATCCCCCAAATTTTGATGCTATCTAGAAAAATCCCCCAAACCCTTATTTTGAATTGCTTAATATGACATTATGAATTTTGAGGATTAATAAATGGATTCATCATTACAAATTATAATAATGTTGAGTACATTTACAAGTTCATCATGTATTGTTACAACAAAGCTTATGCACATTAAAGGTCCCCCACTTGGTGTAATTCGTTTTTTTCAAACAATTAAAAGATTGCAAATTCAAAAAACATTTAATTGGGGAGATATTATAATTCACAAGGGTCTTACAAAAATGTTGGTCCATTCTAGCTCACACATACCTTAGAGAGATAGGTAAATAATATAAAGTAGATAAAAGGTGGGGAGTTATAGGTAAGGGTAGTGAAATATTCACATCTACTTGTTTAGTTACAACTTATCTAGCTATTTCATAGCTACCTATCTTGATTCATATTTATAATTATGTGTTGACATAATATGATATAACATTAATATCATATTAATGTTATAATGCATGAAATTCAAAATGAATATGTGGGTATATTTTTTTTATGACATTATTTTTTGTCATGTAAAGTGTTAGCTAGATAGTTAATGCCTTGGTTTATCATCGTGCAGGTGAGGGGTTCAAATACCTCTTGTGACACCTTGTTCATGCCTTAAGTCTTACAAACAACCAACATGCCTATATACATGCCAATGCTTGCATTTCACATCCTTAGTAATTATAATTCATTAATAAATAATTTAAAATAATATTAATTTGATTTTTTTCATTTATGAGTTAGTATCAACTAGCACTTATGCTAGTTTTTAATATATAAAAAAGACAAGCTTCATTATCTAGCAATTGTCATTTTAAATCAAAATATACTAGCCATGTCAACTAGGGGAAGGAGACCTCCACACATGGTTACACCTAGATTTTACATTCTTAGTAATTATGTTTCTTTAATAAATAATTTTGAATGATAATTATTTAATTTATGTTATTTATGAATCAACATCAATTAGCAAATGCTATTTTTAAAATCAAAATAGACTAGCCACATCAAGTATCACATTTTACATTTTAGTCAATATGCATATGACAGGTCTTCACATAATTAGCAACTCAATTGTGTCCGATATGACTAAGATGTTAGTAAATGTTGTTTGAAACTATTGGTCTTTTTTTAATTGTATAATCATCTTGTCTGGATACATTTTCTAATTAAAGTTCAGTAAAAAAAAAACATCATTTGTAGGGGGGCTTTTGAATGGCATTGGGATCTTGTCGCCTTATTAGGAGATGCCCTTTTTTTGGATATTGCACAAAGCGCAATTGTATGTCCAATATGGGAATGTGATATGTCTTGGGGTCCCGGAAGGGCTACAAGGTGTCCTGGTTCTAGCTGGTGTGCTTCAAGGACATAGGAGCTCTCTTGGACCTATTGTCATGACATTTTGGGCTTGGACAGTCAGGAGCTAGGATCCTTTTCCATTGGGGTGCTGCGATCACTGCTACACACAGTGTGCCCTGACCACAGCAACCTAATGGAAAGCCATTGACATAAGGCCTTGTTTCTAGCTCCATGAATGGTTGCTTTCCATTGGAGAGCTGCAAGTGTGTTCAAAATATGTACTAATCATGTTAGGAACTCTGGGAACGCAGGCGCTTATGAAAGAAAGGACAGATGTCACTGTATGGTGAGTCGCAATTTTACTCACAGCTCTTAGAGTTCTTGCAATGGATCAATGCTTGATTAGTAGGACAGTGAGAAGAATGTGAGCATAAATGTTGAGAAAACATAACGGAAGGCTACTATGATCACAATAGCCTAATGAAAAGATGTCCTTTTCAAAGATGTTCTTTGCTTGGTTTATGACTAGATCAGGCTTGTAGAGAGCCATTTCATTATGCTAAATTAAGTCTTTTTCTGTCATCAAGTGATGCAGTTTTTTTATGTTAACATCTGCTCAATGTACATGCTTGTGAGCTACAGGCAGTTAACTCCTATTTCTACTTTTTGTTTTCTGACCTGCCATGCATAATGTACAGATCTTTGTGTTTTGATGAGTTTTTCTTTTCCCTCATGGATGCAGGATTCATGGGTGTCCATGCTTATTTATGTCTCCTAGGAGTTGTTGTTTCATTGTCCAAACAAGCTGAACAAGGACGGATTTGAAGCAGACAAAAAAGAATTTTCCAAATCAAGTTTTGAATGATTGGATTGTTTCTTTCCCTCTTACTTTGCAGATGCCAAGAGGTTGATAGGTAGGCAGTATACTGATGCATTAGTTCAGAGCAACATCAAGCTATGGCCTTTCAAGGTTATAGCAGGACCAGGTGATAAACCAATGATTTGTGTCCAGCACAAAACAGAAGAGAAGAGATTTGCTATAGAAGAAATCTCAACAATGGTTCTTATCAAGATGAAGGAGATTGCAGAAGTTTACCTTGGCTCTACCGTCAAAAATGTTGTCATCACTGGTGCCCGCATACTCCAAGGACTCCCAAAGACAAGCTACAAAGTATGCTGGAGTCATTGCAGGCTTGAATGTAATGCGAATCATCAACCTGCTATAGCTTACAGTCTTGACAAGAAAGCAACTAGTGTGAAGGAGAAAAATGTCTTGATATTTGACCTCAATGGTGGAACATTTGGTGTCTGCCTGCTTAAGTACCATTGAAGAAGGCATTTTCAAAGTAAAGGCTACTGCATGTGATACACATCTAGGAGGTGAAGATTTTGAGAACTGGATGGTGAACCACTTTGCTCAAGAGTTCAAGAGGAAGTACAAGAAGGACATTATGTGAAACTAGGGAGCTCTCCAAAGACTGAGAAGTGCAGCAGACGGAGCAGACCACCATCGAAATTGATTCCTTGTATGAAAGTGTAGACTTCTACACAACCATTACTTGTTCTGGATTTGAGGAGATGAACATGGACATGTTCAGGAAGTGCTTGGAGCCTGTGGAGAAGTGCCTAAGGGATGCAAAGATGAACAAAACCTCGATCCATGATGTTGTGTCAGTAGGTGGATCTACATGGATTCCCAAAGTGCAGCAGCTACTTCAGGATTTTTCCAGTGGGATGGATACTTTGCAAAAGCATCAATCCTGATGAAGCTATTGCTTACAGGACTGCAGTAGAAGCTGCCATTTGCAGTGGTGAAGGAAATGAAAAAGTGCAGGATCGTTTGCTTCTTGATGTAACTCACTTGTCTCTTGGTCTTGAGACAGCTGGTGGAGTGATGATCCAGGTCTACAAGGGGGAGAAAACATGTACTTGGGTCATATGAATTGAAAATAGTGGTTAATTGTTCATTCATTAAGCTTTGGTTAATATTTATTTTAGTCTTTTTTTCAAAAACATGTATTTTCATTTTCATTCCAATTTCATACATGAATCGAACTTTTGTTCTAAAAGAATACAAACCAATTGGAATTTGAGTTCTCATTTTGAAAATCAAGACCCAGTGTTTGATGATGGGTGTGTTAAAACAATTTGAGATTTGGAGCTTAAAATCTTTGGACTTTGTTTTAAAATTTTAATTGGTACATCAATAATTTCTTAAATCGCTAAAAATGAACAATAAAATGAAAAAGATATGGGGTTTAAATGCAATGGGGTTTAGTAGATTTTTTTAAAAATATATGTGATTTGGACATCTTGCTTTCTTTGTGGAAGTTTATTTTTGTTGTTCCTTTGCTTCTAGAGTGTAAAGATATGTTGTTGCTTTGGTGCACCCATGATCATGAAATTAAAAAAAAGGTGAGCCAGATTATTATCACAAATAGTGTGGGTGGACCAAATCTTGAATTGGGTTCGAGTAATAATTGATAACATTTAGATACATGTTACTTTTGGAAATCCACTTTCCATTCGCCATTAAGGCCATTATCAAAAGTTAAATTGCACTTGTTTTTCTTGTTGGGCAACAAGGCTTGTGAAAAAAATGTTGTTATGGAATCAATTTATAGTTACAAATTTTTTTTGACAAGTCAAATTACACCCAACCCTTTGGAAATTGGTTATGATTTCTTTTTAGCAAAAGTTGGGCTTGTTAGAAAGCATGATTTAAGATTAGAACCTCACTAAAGAGCACTAACATCACAACATAAGGTAAGTGCTAGTGTAAAGAAAAAGTTTGAAACAATCTAAAATAATTTTAATGGAGGTGAATTGAAATATCAAAAATTTGCATGCTCTACATTGTCGTTACTTTTGCACACATAAAATCCTTCTTTATCTTCTTTATGAAATACCATGCTTTGTAGCTTCATAGGGTTTTTCTGATTAGTCACAAAGTTATACTTTAATAAATGATACGACACATTTGATGTATGTAAACTAACCTTTCTTACACTAAGCAATCAATAATCTATTCAAAATGCACCTTACATAAAGGTTTGGCAATCCATTAACATTTATGTAATGGTGCATTTACAATCATTCACAATCTAATATGAAGGTTTGGCCATGGATTTGCTTTTTTAGTGTTCCTTGGGTCAATTGAACTCCTAATCCCATAGATTATGGTAATGCATTTTGTGACCCCACCCAATTGCAATAACTTAAGGTCCTCCCTTTCATCTATGTCTTTTGTCAAGCTATAATTGATCTTCTTTCTCTCTTTGCAATATGTTTCAACAACTTGAAGTCCTACCACTCACTTAATTCCTAAAAGGTCCAAAGCAATAACCAATTAGACTCAACATACTTCTTTTTTGCACCATGGTATTCTTTCATATACATTAATGTCCCCTCATGGCTCAACAATTAAATTTCAAAATTTTTGACCCACAATACCATAAAGTAGGTTTCTTGACCTTCTCCCCACTTCTCAACCATTTGATTCCTAGATCATTCCAATGTCCAATATCTTTCCTCAATGCATTCTCACAACATTAATGATTTTGAATCAAATCCTCAATTAATCTTCTAGAGCTCTAATAATTTCACTTTGTCTAATTTCACTTTGTCTTCATGTCCCGACATCAACCCTTGACAAAACAAAATGGATGGTACATGTCTTTTCTCAACATAACTATTGTTAGGCACATCAGAATAAAATTCTAGAAATAGATGTTAGTCCAAGATTACAAGTCAAAACCACCTCTATACCAATGTAATTTTCTAAACTTATTCTCAACATGAACAATTGGATTCACAATTAACTGCCTTCCTCCTAAATAGTGTTTCCAACTGCTTCCTCTTCTTTTCCTCGTATCCACACTCCCAAGTTCATCTTTTTATGAAGCTTCCAAACTTTTCCTTTGATGCAATGTTATCCTCAACCATCCACCTCCTTCTCAAAACAACAAGAAAAATTTGCATCACGACCCAACACCCATAGAAAACAAAAACACAAAACTCCTCTCCATTGTCTCCGAATCCTTCATTATGGACATCACCCATGTTGGAAAAGAAAAAAACACTAGAAAACAACTTTCCTCCTTGCAACAGAAAGTTGACAACAACTTCTTTAAACCCTAAACTAGTCCCCCTTTACACACCTTTGCATTTGGTCCATGTCATCCTTGAAATGTTCTTTTCACATAAACACCAAAATTCTCTATCACCACATTATTTTGGGTCACATTGGTGTCACTAAAAGAGCATGATTTAAAATTATAGCTTTGTCAAACAACACTTGAACACCATTGATATTGCCACAACATAGACTATTCGTTTAGATGGCTTGTTATCATGATTATTGGTTTATGTGACTGATGGGATGAAGTGGAGAAATTTTCTTTGCTTGCAAATTATTTAAAAAAGTGGGTGATAGACCTACCACAAGCTCATCACCCTCTGATTGATTTTTTTTTTTTTTTAAATCTTTTACACAAATGGAGAACCCCATTGCAAAGGGACCATAACAATGATTTCAATGCCTTACTTGTTGCTAGCAGATCTGCTGGTCCATATATTGTTGGTAGCTTCAAAGTCCCTCTCCTGAAGGAAATTGTTTGTCACCTTGTGCACACCTCCTACAGTAGTGCCCTACTTTTGAGCACTAGCTCAAATCTCATGTTCCAATCCCATGTTCCACCAACACTATGCAAGCAAACACACTTCACTTCTTGGTGCTCCAAGTGGAGCTAGCTACCATTTGTGGGTTTTGTGAAACATGCAAATTCCTTTGAACTCAATGCTCCATAATGCACTTTTGATGTCTATTATTGCACACTTCCACACACATGCATAAAACATTACCCCCCCAACACCTAAAGTGAAAATTGATGTATGGACTACAAATGTCTAGACTCCAGGCCAGGATGAATTTCAACAAAAGGTCAAAGAAGGCTTTAAGAAAAAGCTTTTCAAAAAAGCATATAAGCCATATAATGGTTAGTACCAAGGAAATTATTTTTTTGGTGGCAATGTTTTAGAAGTTTTTTGGTGAAATTTTGTTGAGAAAAATTTGGGAGAAAACTTGTTTTGCCAATTTAAAATGTGCTCATGTTTTCAGGAAAAAATTTGTAATTCTGTGAAATCAAAAATTGAAAATTCTGGAACATTTAAAGAAAAGAAAACCCAAAATCAAGTGCCAATTATATTTGATTTTATGTTTTCCAAGACATCTTTCCATCCATAAGCTCGCATAGAAACTTCACTTCTGAACAAACCCTTACTATTGCTGCACATCTAGTCATACCCATGGCATACATAACATGCTAATATCCACCAATTTTTTATATAAAAAACATGTTATTTGTGTTAATGTTTTACAAAGAAAATGTTTGATCAAATATATTTGGGAAATTATATTTTTTGAAATCCAAAAATATGTGTTTTCTCCTTATGGGGATTGTCTGTTGGTTCCATTTACTCTCAATAATTTTGTATACAATGAAGTTTTAATTAATATGAATGAACAGTGAAAATGCCATGTTACTAATTTGGAACAAATCCCCATAGACAAAAGATGTAAGGGATAAGGAATCCCTTTGAGCTTGTTCTTGGATTCTTGGGCACAAGCTGATCCCTCCCTCAAATCCAGGAAGAGGTTCAAAGGGGGTTTTCCTTCCACAACATAAGAACTTTTTTTTTAAAAGTGCCTTACACTTTTGTAAAAACCCTAAATCAAAACTTCTTTACATGACCCACCAATGCACCATACATTGAAAACCAGTTATGACTCAGTTATGAGTGAGCTCCAACTGAATTACTGAAGTTAGCTTTACATCTTCTGAAATTCTAGATTTTGGGTCAAAAAAAGGAACATGTAAGTTGGTGCTAGCAATGTTAAGAAAATAAAATAAAATCCCATCATCACAAGCGCCATTGCCATAGGAAACCATTACCCTATAAAGTCCCTACCCACCATCACTGAAGTTCTTCTTCCCCTTATCATTTTGTAGCTATGTCCATCATTAAACCACATTTGTACTTTATGTGACATAACTAAAAACATTTTTGCATATCAAAGAATGACATGAAACCAACCCAAAAGAAAATCACAAGTCTTTTGAACGAGGATTTTCTTAGAACAATTTGCACCATGAATGGGATGAGGCATTGATGATGGTACACATGGGAATATGTGCCCCCCCCTCTCATCCATAGGGGTTGAAACACCATATGTGAAGACATGAGGTGTTGGTGAAAAATTGCCCTTGGCTCATGTGGATTGGGTTGATTTGCATTCCCATTTTAAGTGCACATTATACGCCAATTTGTACTATTGGTCCCATTGCCTTGTTTGGGTAAGTCTTTAGGAAACAATTATCCAAGTTATGGCCATGATGTAAACACTTGTGTTCAATAATCTCATTCTCTTGAAAATCCACACCTATCCATTTGAGTTCCAATTTGAATTGCACCTCTTTAGATGTATCCAAAATGTAATCAACCATCAAATTGTAACATAGAATCTCCATGCCCTTTAGCATCACATACATGCTTTTCAATTTTTGTTTGGATTCAAGTAAGGTTCATGTTGAAGATGTTCATCTCCTCTGAATATGGAAATTCCTTTTGTAGACCCCACAAGTTGTGTTCCACCCAATGTCTAGATTACGGCTTTCAATTGTTTCAACTTTTCCTACAATTCAATAGCTTCATGTTTGGCCTTGTTAACCCTTGACTCCATATCGTGCAAATGTCCTCGCAACTCAACTTGTTATTTCATGCATTTTGCCATGGCCTTTACTTCTACAACTTGTGATTTGCTTGGAATTTCAAGGTTGAAACGAACCTTGAAAATGAAATGATTAAATCCACAATTAACCACATTTTGCATCTCCATTTCACCACCATGCAATGTGCCATGGAAATCTCAATCAAGATCAATTTCATCATTGTGGCAATTCAGATATGCTAAGGGGGATTGGCACCTCTAGGGGTAGTTGGGATTTAAAGGCTTTAAATGGATCACCAAGGCAAGTTTCAAATGAGTTCATGATTGTTCACAAAAGGTTTGGTTCTTGTTGTGTTCATGAACTCCTAGGAGTTGTTGTCCAATTCATATCAATGCTTAAAATCACCTTAGCATAACCCATTTGGGCATCAAATAATGCACCATGTTGTGTTTAAAAGTACCATGTCCCGCAAATAATTAAATTAACTTCCATTAATTGCAATGTCATATGTTGTTTTCAATAATTGTTGAAATGGGTCACATGGTTTTTGACATGAATGTCATGTTATGCATTGGCCAGAATTTGCCATGTGACCCTAATAACATTTTGCCATCCATTGCATGTTTGGTAAGTACTAACTTTCTATTCTAAAATATATTAAAATTTCATTGCCAATATCTATTTTACTTTTGAAATACATTCTGAATTTGAATAAAAGTATAGATTATAGTACTAAAGTATTGCAATTACAATTACATTCCTACATTTGAATTCATATATAATTGGAGAACTAAATCAAATCTCCATAGCCATATCTTACTATAGAAATCAAATTACTTAAAAAATAGAAAACAAATATACATAAAATAAAATAATCCAAAATCAGACAGGAGAAAGAATAAGTGTAAAATTTTCCTTCCAAATAAGTGTTCAAAAACTATGTTCACAAAAACCTCATTACCTTACAACTAGATTTTTGAAACAATGAATTTGCAACTATGATATGATCATCACATGAAAATATGAATAATTAGAAAATAAACTGCCACATAAAAAAATTGCAGAGTGTTATTGTAGTTTCATATTAGTCTCAAGATGGACCCTATATGTAAGAATGTATGCATTGTATATACAATTTTGGTCAACCATGATTGATTTCGTTAGCAAATTGCACAATAGTTACATATGACAATTACAATATAACTAATGTGAACCTTGTGCATAATGCACATGTGTGTTACTTCAACAATGTTTGGTTCATGTTTTTGGTTTTTTAAAAAAACTTTTATCTTTTCAAACAACCGTTGGTCCCCCCCCCACCCGGGTCCTTCGCATTTCTAGTTTTTTATCCCGTCAACCCCCCCAAGAGTGAAGGCATATTTGTGAAATCGAATAATGAAGCTTCCCCTAAATTTGTCTCGTCATCCAGCCGAACGGACATTTCATCCATTCCCTTAATCGAGAAGGACAATAACTAAAAGAAAAAAAACTTCCCCTAAATCCATCCCATCATCCAACTGGACGGACATTTCATCCATCCCCTTAATCGGGATGGACAGTAGCTAAAAGAAAAAAAGTTTCCCCTAAATCCATCCCGTCATCCAGCCGAACGGACATTTCATCCATCCCCTTAATCGGGACGGATAGTAGCTAAAAGACAAAAAATGTAATCTTGGTCAATACAAAAAAAAAAAAATAAAAATTTTGGGCTGTCCAAGGCCTAAATATTTTTTTTCTGGTTTTCCCTTAAATCCGTCCCATCATCCAGCCGGACGGACATTTCATCCATCCCCTTAATAGGGACGAACAGTAGCTAAAAAAAAAAAAAGGTAGTCTTGGTCAATGCAAAAATAAAATAAAAATTGATTATGGGCTGTCCAAGGCCTAAATATATTTTTTTGGTCTACTAAATCTTTTGCCTCAAATTTTTTTTTTCTGGAGTCAGTTACATCTGGGGAAGTTACCCAGATTAGAGGCCGGTTTTGCGATAATGTTAAAACATAAAAAATATTTTTGCAACAGAATGTCGTGTCACAGATAGACAGAGAGGACTAAGTGAATTAATATATTAGATTGGAATAAATGAAACATTCATTAATAATTTCTTCACAACTACTTTACAACTACTACATTGGATCTTTGTGTAAGTACCCAACTATTAGTCACAATAATAACAATAATAATTAGCTTATCATATAATTAACTATGGCTACATAAAATAATAATAATAATAATAATTATTATTATTATTATTTAAAAAAGGCTATTAAATAAAAGTTAATAATAACTAACCTATGGTATTATATAATAATAATGTAATTTTGATTCTTAACATTAGTATCTAAATTCCAAATTATAATTACTATACCTAGTAAATAGAGTATGTTAGGGTAGAATCGCCCATCACTAATCATTGGCTATTAATTGAGCAACTTTGAATGTTTTTTTGTTTCTTGTTTACTTTGTGTGATCCAAAGCATCATGGGAATGTTGAAGAAATTTTTTCAGTTTCAAAAACAAAAGAACAACATAGAAAAAACACAAAACATGTTAAAATCACATTAAAGGTTTTTTCATAAAAATGACCATTTATTTTTAAACCTCATATCTTCTTTGTTTCTTATTTGTTTTTACAATTTAAAGTGCCCCAAGTGCACCAAATTAAGATATGCATTAATGATTTAAGCTTTAAAAGTAAATGAACAACATAGAATAATTATTAAAAAGATGAATGTGTTGAATTTTAAAGTGTGAATTAAGTTGGTGACTAAACATTGACCCCACTTACTTTTGATAATTGTATATTTTTCATATTGTGTCCTTTTTGAATAATCTAAATGATTGTGGGTGTGCTAAATCAAGGTTTTAAAAAATAAAATGTGCTTCAAAAACAAAAGGTCAATGTTTTAGGATTTAAACCTCAATGTTCGTTCATTAGCTTATTTTGTAGTACTTGTAAGTAAGCAACTAATTTTTTAATCCCATATGATTTGTCCTACCTTTCAAATTTGTAAAATATGTAATCTAATGCATTATGAGTACTAAAAAAAAGACTCGTGGAATAAATTAACAAAAGAAGGTTTGTAAGTAAAGGTTAAACCCAAAATAAAATAGAATTATCCCAAATTACCTACCTACCTACTTATCCATCTATGCTTAATTACCTACATATCTAGTGTAAGAAATGTAGGTAATAATGTTTTACCTACCTATTGACCTAAATGCCTTGTGTCAACATCTTGTCAATTTTAAATTGGATGATCTAAATTAAATTGAGTAAAATATTAAATATCAAAATATATTTAAAATTCCCATGTGTCCATTGATGATTTGTTGGCACATCATTGCCACAATAGCACATTGTTGTTTATTTAGTTGCATATAATGATAATGTAATGGCACAATAATTGCAATGTTGTTGTGTGAGTTTTGTACATATACGACGAGTTGTGTCTGTTACAACTTTTGCAACTTGTTCAATAACACTTACACTATAAAAATGTTTTGAATTACAACTGGTCATTGCAATTCAAAAACACAATTGTAAGCCTAATTGCAAAATACCTTATATTTTCATAGTGAAAATTTAGAACTTGTAACTATTGGTTATTCACTATTAGCTTACTACAACCTATTAACCTTTAACAATGCCAATTTATTGCAATCTTCCAAATTATCCCTATTATCCCTATTTGCCTTTTTACCCTTTGCTTTTTTTTTTTGGAAAAGGCTTCAGTTTAGATGCTGGTGAAATTGGGTCTATTCATTCATCTCCAAGTTTAACATATTGTCCTTAACACCTTAACATAACTAAAAGTTTAAAAGTTTAGGTATTAGATCTTTCTAGCTAATATAAAACTTACAATTTTGGTTTGAGGGGTTAAGTTAATGGTATGATATACATCAAGGAGGCCAAGTCCATGAAATTCGACAACAATTATAAAATAATCAAAGAGTTTGGACTTCATCAACCTTTAATAATTCATTCTTTTCTTCCAAATATAAGGTGGTGATTATTCACATGATCACAATCCTCACATGTTGAAGAAGAAAATGAAGAAAATGAGTTGTAGAATGACACCCTTACAAGATCCCACATTTTCTTCCTTTTTATCTCGATTCTCTCCTTGAAGGCAATCGGCACATGCGTTGAAATTTGATTGCATTGTTCTATTAAAAAAAATTTGTTGATTATTTAGATTGAATGGTGAACAAAAAGCCATTGGGAAAAACCTTCCTTCACTTGATTTCTATTGCATTGCATTACCTTGTTCCAAGCTAGGCATGTTTGGTCACAAGCTCGAAAGGGGCACCCTTAGTTTACAACCTTTCCAATGTATGACCGATAGGGCTTGAACTAGGGTTTGTTTCCAATTTTGTGACATTGAAAATTTGATGATTTTTTCCCAAAATAAAATAAAATGTTGAATATACACTTGGAAAAAAATTACAAAAAATTGCCAATTTGTTTTTCAAATTATTGATAATATTTGACAAGAAAAGATGGTTGTGTTTAACAATAGATTATTTTTTTGGATTTTCTAAATGTAGTTAAATGTCAATTATTTCTAGAAGGTTGTAGAAAAAATGACAATCCTACCTAGAAAAAAATATTAAAAATTCCTTGTGGATTAAACATCGAATACACAAATTTTTATCAAATTTTCCACAAAGAAATTCAAATATAGGAACATGACTATTGAACACCCTTGTGTGATAAGGGCTAGACAAAGGGTTCACAATCCACCTTGCAATCGAATTCAATTATTAGTTGGACCATAAAATGCTTTGTGCAATAAAGGTTGGATAGGGTGGTCATAATCTAGATTGTGACCAAAGTGTAGTCACACATTGGACATGGGCTTATTTCATGTGTTGGTAACCCTTGTCCAAATTTGTCACAAGTTGGATGTTGAGTGACCTTGTATAAAAACGTTTGGATAGGATGGTTGAAATTTAGATTGTGATCAAAATTTGGTTGCAAATTGGATCGGGGGCTTGGAAACCTAGTTGTAGATATCCATTTTTTATTTTTTAGATTGTGATTAAAATTTGGTTGCAATTTGGACAATGGATGTAATTTGAAATAATTATGAATTTACAATTATTACAATTGCATATTTATTGGTCATGTTGGAAGTGATGGTTGGTTTCAAATTTGTTGGCCCATAATTCAATGTGCATAATTTACAAGGTCATTGAATATTCATTCATTAAATATAAATAAACAAAAGTATTACAAATTGTTTCAAAATTTTTAATTGTGCTAATGCTAGCTTGTGTCTATTGAGATAGATGGACAAATTGACATTTTTGGATGTACATTAATGTGATAGTTGGTGCAACAATGATGTGTCATGTCATTAACACAACCTTCCTTGAAGTGGTGACTCAACCCAAGTGTGGGTTGTGGGGGAGTCTTGCAAGTCACATTAATTCATGATTTGCTTGTGCACCATTTTGTTTCTAAACAACGTTAACTACATTTTCTTCTTACTTTTTGTAATTTGACATAGCTATCGATTCAACTTCGGAACTTTACTTAATCTCATCCTAGAGCTCACACACTTCCTTGTCGAGAGAATTAAGGAATGCACTTTGAATTTGCATTCTAATACAAAACTAAAAATCAACAAGATTCCTCATTACTAACCACTTGACAATCAAAGAATGTGTCACAAGCTTTGCACCGTGAAACAAATCTTAAAACAACAAATTTGTTAAGATGATTAAAATATTATGACTTGCAAATGAGTGGAATTCATCTTACTTATGACATACTAGTCATATTAATGTGACTTGTGCCATTAGCCCAAGTGTGAACAAGGTTAGGTAGTTGTTCAAATTGGGAACAAAAACATGGTGATAGAGCCCAAATTGTGAAAAAAATAATTCAAGTTTTGAATGAATTTTCATTGACAAAAGTTATTCAAAATTCAATCTCCCCCCACTTTAGGTCTAAAACTTATGAATTAACTCCAAGAGATTAGGTCCATCAAAAGCTATCCAACAATACCAAGAGCTTGCCCCAATTTCCCTAAAATGTTTAGTTTTGATTTTTTTGAATTTTCTTTGACAAAAATTAAAAAACTCTTACATGTTGTTCAATATTCAAGAATTCTTTGCATTATAAGTCTAAACATTATGGAACCACCTTGATGCACCTTACTCATCAAGGGCTTTCTAATGGTACCAATAGTATAGTGGGGGGTGTCATGGTTTGGAAGATCTCAATGGGACAAACAAAACAAACAACCAACTTTCCTTAAATAGATAGATGATAACATCCAAGTTTACAAATCCATTCAAACTCTCACCCATTCATTATTAGTTTGACCTTGGTTATCATCATCATCATCGTTCATCCCTTCAAGCACTTTGTGAGATTCCATAACTTCATTGGGCCAAAAATTGAAATCCATTGGTTCGACCATATTATTGTCTTTTTTTATATGGTTTGATGCACCCTTTAAGATCCATCCCCTTGTCCCAACACACATGCAAAATAAGAGAAGACTATTCCCAAGCCCATCTAGTGTGATTGAGGAGGTTGAGCAATTGGAGCCAATGATGATTCCATTCATCTAGAACATATGCAAAAGGGTTTGGGGGAGGGTGAGGGGGGTGCTTTGATGGATCTTCTCTCACAACCCTAAACTCTAAAAAAACATGGCAAAACTACAAAAGCAAATTCTGGCAAAAAAAGTTCATGGAAAATAACCTCTTTGTAAAAACAACAACAACAACCAAATAGAACCAGATGCACCTTCCCAATTTCCCAATACAATCTGTGCCCATGAAATAATAATTGTTTCCCATATTTTTCACATGGTAGAAATCTTCCACACTACATAAGCATGTTGAAAGAAGAATTGATTGTGCATTGTGTGCAATGAACTAAACAATCCCCAATGCCAAAGCTGCACAACAATAGTGTTTCCCCCACTAGTAGTCAATAGTCAATGATGCATAATTGAGCTCATCTCCAAAATGAAACAAAAAACTTACATGATTTTGGTAATAATAGAGTTTTTTTGGGGGCTTTCCCCACTTGGGAACCCCCCCCCAAATCCACCAAAATAGGCATATTTTGAGGTTTAAAAAAATTAAAATTAAAATTAAAAAATTAAATTTCCTCTCCTGAATCACCATATGTAGGAAAAAAAAAAGAGAGAAAAAAAAAAGTTTTGGGTTTTTATATGCCTCCTACCACTTTTAAAACTAAAGAAAGCCACTCCCCCACCAGTATGAACTTTGAAGGCATTATTAGAGAGAACAAACTTTCTCTATATTACAAATTTGTCACATTAGGTAGGTCCCCCAAAATATCCTCCTCCTGGCTAAAGTAGGCAATCATCTTCTCTCTCTAGGTCCCAACTTACATACATACATACATACATATATACATGCATGCATGCAGGGTAGGGCAATATTGTGTTGTCTCTAGCTCTCTCTCCCATGTGTGTCCAAAATGCAATTGAATTGGAAGCTGTTTCAGGGTATGGGGGAAGAAGAAGCCTCCATGCCATGATGAGTAGTAAGTAGGTTAGTTTATTAGCCTAGTAAGTACTTCTTTGGCCTCAAAAGGAAAGGCCCTTTCATCAATCATATAGGCAACTACTACTACTACTACTACAAAAGTGAGTCAAAAAAAGCTTAAGCTTTCACAAATGAATGAATGAATGAATGAATGAATGGGGGTGTATGTGGGTGTGCATTATTAACCAGTTGTGGATGAACCTCAACCGAGTTAATATTTGGTTTCATCTTGGTAACCAATTATGTAGTAGGAAATAGGTCTCTCATATATATAGGCAGATAGGTAGGAAAATAGACAACTTTTTTGGTAAGTAGATGGTTTATACATACTACTAGCTTAGGGCTGTTTTTATTACCTACCTACCTACTAACAACCTACCTGCTTGTGGGTTGTTAGTAGGTAGGTAGGTAGGTAGGGAAAAAGAAAAAAGAAAAAAGAAGAAAACAGTAACTGAGTTAACCACCCTGGTTAGCCAGGGAACTGGAAGCCAACAGAAAACTGTTTCCTGATCACTTACCGTTCATCCCTTCATGGTGCGCTGGTGGCTGGCTGGCTGACTGGCTGGTTTACTGTGGCCGACCACCCTCTGGTGGACTCAGCCTTTGGGGTTGGTCAAAAGGGCTGGCATTCATCATTCCCAGTGGATGTCAGTCAAGTGGATCATCCAAATGGATATGGTTGGTTTCCATGCGCCATTATCACACCTGCAAATGATGGGATGAGACCTTGCATCCATTTTTTAAAAAATAAATTATTATTATTATTATTATTATTATTAGACTTGATATCTTTATACTGCACTGTAGAGATTCTGAAATATTCAAATTTGGGGGGGGGGCGAGGGCCTTTGCAGCATTCTTTTTTTAATAAACAAAATCTGCTAATTATCAGTGGCACCTTGCAATTATATATATATTTTTTGAAATATTTAAATTAGGGTTGCAGCCTTCTTTTTATAAATTAAAATATATATATTTTGAAAAAATCCGCTTATTATTATCAGTGGCAAGTATGGGTTTATGGCTTCTGGTGGAGCAAGCTTCACCAAGAAGGCTTGAATGTTGTTAATATTGAAGAAAATTTCAAGTGTTTGCAAGTGAAGTTCAATTGAAGATCTGGTGGAATGGGTAGGCTTTCCAGTTTTGTAAAGAAGTTGGGCTCTCTGTAGGTTAGAAAAAGGAAAATAAAATGTCAAGAAAAACCTAATTAGGGTTAAAGGACTACTGTCAACTCTACCTTTCAAATTTGAAGGATCTGATTCAGACTTGCCTTTTGTGTGACTTGTTTGACTATATAGGTTTTTACATTTTGTTGGCCTTGCCTACCAAGGCAAGGATATTGTGCTTAGATTCATTATAGAGTATTATAGTAGCTTAAGGGATCTTGGCCCCTATGTAATAATAGGTCTATTTTTATATGAGGATTTTGGAAAGATGATATTTTGGCTTGTGTTGAAACTTGAGATTAGTTATTATAGAGTTATTATAATAATATCTTGAAGGATTTGGGTTTCTTTTAGAGGATTTTTTTGAAGATTATAGTTTTGCATGGTGAAATATTTGAGTTTTCATAATTCTTTTTTGGCCTTAAGATACGTTTTAATTTAAATTGCAAGGCCACAGTGTGACACACCACTTGCTTATTGTGAAGGAACAGCCCTTTGGATTGAAGGATTAATTGGATTATTGCTATTTGGATGTGAAGTATTATTAGCAATCATTTTGGGCATTGGTAAAGAAGGATTAGATAATTTAGACATCCATTGAAGGATTCTTCAATTTTAAGGCGTTTGCAAGAGCCAAAATCTAGCAAGGATAGCAGATAATTGTAATCAATGAGAGTAATGGGTTCTTAATTTCCCTTTGCTCTCATATCACTCCGTGACACTAAGCTTGAAATGGGGGAGAAAGATTCAAGGTGTGTTTTGGAGAAAAGTTGGGTGCTAATGACATGCTATGTGTAATCTTTGGCTAAACCTTTATTGTATGTTAAGGGCATCCATTTACATAGTTGTCCAAGGTTTCTTGTCCCTTGTTGGATGTTTACTAGTGTTAATCGTAGTGTTGCTTTGTGGTTCAAGGTCTTGTTTGACATTTGGTGGTGAATTGTTGTTTTAGTTGGTCACATCTCCTTTGTTGTTAAGCACGTGTGGTTTTTATTTGGGGGAATGCAGTAGGGTGGGTTATACTTTCCCAATACAATGATGGTCATTATTGGATGATTGAAAGGTAGTGGTTTTTTGCATGGCCTTTTTCACTTCTTTTTAGTCCTTTCACAAGCCACAAAAGACATATCTTAACCAATGGAATTGTTCAAAATTCACAGGCTCATTGTGCAAATCATGAAGACTATTATGTTATGCAGCACACCAAGTACACACCGTTGTGCCCATTTTTCCTGCCTATTTGGAAATTTTGGCTTGCAAAAGTAAAGGGCATGCAACTCATGGAGCACAATGGGTTGTACCTCACACATTCCATAATCCATTATAGGTTAGACCCAAGTATGTTAGTTTCCCATTGATTCAATTCCAACGTGGAGTATACGACACAATAAGTTTTCTTGTCATGGTTGTTGGAACGACAAAGCACGATATATGAAACAATTGTCAAATGATGGGTCAAATGTTTGGGATTCATCAAAGAAGAAAAGTGGGGAGTTCTATTCCTCAAGGGGACTGTGGTAACCCTTGGTAAAAACACATTCCGTTCATATTGTTAACTCAAAAGATGATGGCAAATCTCTCCTTATAATATGTAGGGGAAGTGTATCAAGGTATCAATTGGGTATACCTATCTCAGTTCCTCTTGAAGTACTAAAATGTTCAGCTAGTAGTACGATTTTTTTATGCTCAATAGGCTAGAACTCTTTTGTAACATTTTGATGCCATGATTTGATCCCATGGACCAAACCTCCCATAAAACAATGGATAGAAAGATATGCCCTTGTAAGGAATGCAAACCAATTTGAAGTTGGGGAGACAATAGAAACCGCTCTACCAGAGGTTCAAATCTCAAAAAAGAGTAAAGCACAAGATAATAAAGTTATACTTAAAGTCATCCTCTCTTTCATCCCCTGTTTCAGTGGTATCCCCAAAGTAAGGAAACTTTATTAAATCTCAGCATTTAATTGCACAAAGTTCGAGAGTAATTATAGTAGTTGTACAGGTAGGAGCAGTGAAAAAATATGTAGCAGCAGCAGTGGAGGCGCTCAGGAAAGAGGGGATGAAACTCAGTTTACCACCCAAGAAAATTTGGTGGCAGAACTAGTTTGGGTCCCAGTTCTTTCGTTTTGTAAAATTTCATTCCCAGTTACACATTTGATGGCCTATTATGCCGAAACTGGGGGCGGGAAAAAAGAAGATAACCAAAATAAAAAGCAACTATAATTCTAGAGGGGCACCAAAGAAAAATAGAAGATTGAGCAATAAAAGTGGGCCATCACCAAACACAACAACAATTCAAACCAGTGTCTTGGAAACTGCCAAAGCTAACTTATTAGGTAGGACCAACAATAACCAAGCCCCCCAGGCTTCATTCAACCTGGTCCTTTTGAAAAAGAGAAAGAAAATCACTTATAATTGATTGATCTATAAGAATGATTTTCAAAAAAATTTGGATTTTCTTTTTCATTTCTTTTTGGGTTGGGTTTAGGGATCTTGTTCCCCTCACATGATGTTTGTTCTCTATACAGGTTCCTAAAAAACTGTTCCCAAATGTGTTCACCATAAGTGTTGTTTAAAATTTTCACGTAGGCTTGGTCCCATGTTCCTTAAGGGCTGGTGTTCCCATAGTTAGGGCCGCTGGTGTCCTTGATCTCACAATCGCGGCCCATGGCGTCGCGTCCTGCGCGACGTAACGCGCCTGCCCCACCTGACATCCCAGCACCGGATTCCGCGTCTCTTGCTTCGCTTCTCTCTCTCTCTCTCTCTCTCTCTCGTCCTCGAGATTTAGCGACGACAGAGCCAGCTTCAAAAGAAGGCGGATAAGGCTTGCTTCCTGTCACAGGCGGAGGGGAGGGAGCAGTAATAGGAAGCTGAGAGGAGAATCTGGCCAGTTCAGATAGGTTCATTGTGTCGTTGGCTTCTTGCATTGTGCTCTGGTTCTGTGGTGCCTTTCTTTCTTTGATTTCGTCTCCAGCTGTTGCTCTCTTTCTTTTTTGGTTGCTTTTTTTTTTTTTTTTTCTGTGGTATTTTTTTGGGGGAAGAAATCTGTGACGATTGAAGGCGCAGCCTGTGGGGACTAGAGCTCTCGTGGGGAGACAGATATGGCGGATTGGCTGCGGAGGGTGACTATTCCATTCAGGCGAGTGTGGGACGTCGTGGTCATCAGATTGCATCCTAACAAGCGGAAGTGTGGTAAGTTTTACTCAGGATCAATTCTATTCTGATTTGCTGTAGCTCTTTTTGATAACTAGCGACTGCAGAGAATGTGGATCCAGCGGGTAGAGAGAACATCCGCCTGATAGTTTTCTGTCGCAAAAGGACTCCATTTTGCCTCGTCCAAAAAGTAAAGAAGAAAATGAGTTTCAGAGCTTTCTTTCTGTTCAAAACAACGTAGGTTCATTGTTCAAAATCAAGCTCCTTCTTGATTGCAATTCTGCGTTTCTTTTGCGGAGATGCGGAAGGAGGCATAGACTTGTCCAGGTGGATGAAAGAATGAGTACCTGCAAAAAATTATCAAATCTTCGTGCGGCAATTCTATCCTATCATGCAATCTCATAGATCTATTTGCACAAGAAGCATTTCCTGGAAGACGATGCATATTTTCAAGCTTCGTGCATAATTCTGGATATAATAATTTCTGTATTCCCCCAAAACTTTCCATTGTCAATGGAGCAATCTATTGTAGCAACGCGAATTCTGGTGGAGCACCTTCTTTACATGCGTGCATCTCTCGTTCTTGAAAGTCTTGGTAAAGACAATGGACTAGAATAGTTGTGTGACCTGTAAGATATAGACGGACAGATGCCTGATTCAGAGATTTTGGTTTCTACAAACTGTTTTAGGGTCAAAGAGATGGTACAATTCTTCTTCAGACTTGCTTGGGAGTCCAACAAGTTCTTGGATTTTGTAGATCAAGTACTGTAAGTGCATCCCCAGCCGTGCTCAGTTTGTGACCCTGCACATTAAAATTGGATGAAGAAAAGTCAAACCATGCCTGTTTGGCTCAGCAAAATGTTTTTGGCCCAACATTTTTGCACAGTTTGCTGAGGCTGGTAAAAGGCACAGCAATACCTAACACCTGCCAGAGAAGAGTGTAACAAATATGATCTGACTGCTGCTCCCCGTGTCTGATTGGCCAATCATAATGATTGGTTCAGCTGGTTTTGTTACTAGTAGTCTCCACCTATTTGCAGTCCCAGTTTTCATTTAATGGGTGTGCTTGAAGAAAAGTAAATAACTAAACTTGAATATGAGAAATATATTTTCAGGGTCACATGCTGAGACCCTGCAAAAATATTTCTCAGCTCTACATAAACTTAGAGTTGGGGATGTTGTTTGTTTTCCTTTTGCCTTTTATGAAGGATGTTTGATCTTCTTCACTGATGTGTTTGTTGTTGTTGTGTTTATGAGCAGGGAACGGCATGAGGAAGCTTTATGGCGATGTGCTGTCATGTGGCTATGAGGATGTGCATGTGATGTGGTCCATGCTCCATCATCATCAAGCGTACCCCCTGGATTCATCACCAAAGGGAGGAGAGAGAAGCCTTTCCAGGAATTATGCACTTGCATAGGGAAGCAGTCTGGCATCTACCTTCAACACTTGAGAGTGGAGAACTTGCCAGCCATCAAACCTCATACTGTCAGGTTACTGGAAAATCTCTGCTTTAAGTAATGTATGACACACATGCTCCATGTACAGACCTAGACTTTGATTGTATATATTTGATCCTTTACTGGGGGATCCCTGCCCGTGTTTTTTAGCTAAGGTGATCTGCTGATCAATGAGCTTTTCCCATTAGGAGACTTATACAGGTTGCTGCAATCCAGCACTCTACATGAAGTCTGGTGGGCTCCCTTCCCCTCCAAAATTGCTTAGCCAAAAAGCCAGAATGCTGAGTAACACTTCTGTGCTTGGAGGGTGTGAGAAGATAGCAAATGCTGAGAAGTGACAACTTTTAGCGAGTTTACTTTTTCAGGGTGTAGCTCAGAACCCTGTGTACTATAACATCCATGTATCAAGTGTGAATACAAGACACTCCTGGCAGTGTAACATACAATACAATCTGGTACTTTCAAACCTTGAGCATTTGGTGCTTGTTGCTTTCTTGCCAAGCTGTTCCACAACCAGGCAAATTTGGACATGGGTGTGTGTCTTGCATGGGAAATTTTAGGACAGACACTTCCTCTCTGGCCTTGTGACCTACTATTTAAGTCTTGCATCCCTGAGGTGTGTATCCCTTCCTTTTGCTGAACTTTGTTTCACTTGAATTGTGTCTCATCCAAGTCTAGAAGATGGCAGTGGCTGTCCATAAAGCTGTTGATTGTAACTGTTACAAGTTTTGTTTAATGAGAGGTGCTTGATTTCATCTTGTTTAAGAGGCACTGGAATTCCTTTGCAGAGAGACATCTGTATACTGTGGGTGCATGGAATGACATTGAATTCAAGGTGGTGATATTGGTTCCTGTTCGAGCTCTCTTGCAGGTTTCATTTCTGCAGGAGTTCCAAATCAATCTGATAGTCAAGAACTTCCAAACTGCTGGCACCCCATTAGCATCAACCAGGGGACCTGCCGGCAACCACACCACTGCAATTGCTCATGTTGAGTTGAACCTGATAATTTGTATGCCATTGAGCTTCAAAGTTGTCTGGTGTTAATCCTCCAGGTAACCCTAACCCATTGTGCAGAGCAAACTTTCTGTTTTTTATATTCTCCATGTTCTCTGGGTTTCATGAGACAGATTCATTTTGCCCCTTTATACTTGAAAAGAAAAAACAGAACCCCTTGTTTTGGTGCTATTGTTGCTGCTGTGTATTATAATGGATAAAGATGTAACATATATTTCTTTTCTTTTATTTCCCCTTGTTAGGAATTTAGAAGGTTTAAATAAACAATTAAAGTATACTCAATTGCAAGAGAACCAGGGTCTGGGTAGAAATTTTCTGTATACCAGCTTTGGATTAGGTAACTGGTGAGAGGCTGCCAGTTACTGGACATAACCAACCGAATTGAGAATCTACATTAGCTCTTTTCATCAATGAAGAGAGCAGTTATTAAATTTTCATCAAAGAAGCAAAAGGGTTAGTTATGAATATCATTGGGCAAATGAGAGCCGACATTGCTAGGTTGTGTTGTGCTGAGGAGTAGCTCACTAATGAAACAAAGGTTGGAGGTTATTGCATGTAACTTGAGACCTAATAGCCAATTAGGGTGTTGAGATTCTCATTACAGTCAGGTAAGAACTGGCAACTTGGAAAACCATTTAGTCTGTTGCCATTGTTGATCACACATTGCTGGTAATCTGATGCAGTAGTTTTTTGAAGTATCAGTTCCCTTTCTCTAGAATTTGAATCAAGTTTTTGGGCAAAGGACTCAGTTAGCATTTAATTAGCTATCTGTTCTCCACCATAACAAATACATAGAAGAGAACACAACAAGAAGAAATTGAAAAGGGTTGCCCTTGACAATAGACCCAAGGAGGAACTGCAAGACCCTTTGATCTTTCTAATGGGTTTGGAACCAGAGTTGTTCTGGTTTGTTTATTTAGGTTTTATGAATGATGTGGATGAGCTCATAGGAATCAAAGGTGTTACTTAATAAATGTACTAATTAGTCCTTTTGTCCAAAAATCAAATTTTCACATAACCAATTGAAAATTGGAATGGTTTTTTGACCAAATTGTTCAAGTATATTACTCATTGGCATAATAGCTCCGTAATGGTGTATTAATCAATATTGAATATAATATATTCATTTTCGAAAATGTGGTAAATTTTCGTATTTCATATTAAAAATTATCAAAATTTCAAATCATGCTACAATGTGTTCATTATTTTGTGGTTCATTATCTTTTGTTGTAAACTACATCTTTACTCTCTACATCATTTATGTTGTCCCCATTTTCACGTGATAATTTTTTTTTGAAATTTTGACATACTAAAAATTCAAAATGTATTAATGGAAATTTCAAACTACATTTTCAAAAAATAATGAATGTATTTTTGAGTGTGAATTATAATTTCCTATTACCCAAATGTTCTTGACCATCAACAAGTTTGTATGAAGAAAATAAAGGGCCCTTTACAAAATGAACATGTTTATGTTACAACATAAACATATGTCAAAACTTAAACATACTTGGGTTTTGCGTTGAACATCAATGAATTTAAATTCAACCTAAAAATTTGAATCCAATTTTAATTAAATCCAAGAATTCAATTCAATTCAAGGTGCATCCAATGCCATTCAATATTTTCATTTGAATGGAACTCAAGTTTCACAAAATCAACTAATTTTTTTCATCAATTGATTGTCATTGGTAGTGTGCAACAACATGGAGCCCAAGTAAATTATTGCACACAAATGTCCAAAAAACATTATAAAATCCAAAAGATCCATAATGTGGAAAGGATTTCTTGATGTTAGCCCCAATCATATTTTCAAATTCAATTAACAAAATTGTTAAAGGAATTAGAACAAATGTTGTGGAATAAATGGAATGAACTTTGATGGATGAATGTGAACTAACTAGATGAAAATCCACTGAAGGTCAATAGATGAACAAAATTCTATAACAAAAATAAATATGTGGATGAACATTGTGGGATAAGCTCCAATGGATGAAGTGATTGTAATCACATGGGTAAAAAGACATTACGATCCAAAAAGGACAATTGAGAGGTCATTCCAAAAGTACATAACTTGTGTATTTAGAGTCAAATTAGGTCTTCAACTAATAACATTTAAATGATGGTGAAGTTAACATTTCTTCCAATTTCTTTCCCTATATGACCTTATTATAAACCTTTTTTAGTATATTTACTGAAAATAATTTTTGAAAACAATAAAATTATGTAGGTATTTATGGACATTATAAAATATGGAAATTCTAAGGTCCTTAAATGGAATAATAATTTATTTATTTTTGAATATTTTGACTTTTAGTGTTGTAGCCCTTTGAACTAACATGCCCCAAAATTTTGAGTACTTTCCATAAAATAGCTAATATAGGAAAAAGTCCATAAGTGGATGGGGACTTTGAGGATATTTCATTTAAAGAGTCCATCTTTTATTGAATATTGATGGTTTTGGTGTAAGTTTTTCAAAGTTGAAGGGATTAATAGATAATGTTTCAATGTCTTGAGTCTTTTTTAAATTATTTTTGATGTTGCATTTGGGTTTTATACAATAATGTTTTTCAAATGTAAAAAACCAAGCATTATGAATTCCATAAAAGTCCATTTTAATTTGCTTTTATCCACATGGAATATATTTTAATAAATGCATATGATTCAATTAAATGTGTTTCTAGTGATGGATTTTACAAATGAATTTTTCCATTAAAAAATGAACAAAATGGATGGGTGAACTTAAATACATGAAAATGGATTTTGATTAAATGTACTTTGAAAAATAAAATGGATGTGATCCCAAGTTTAGATGAACCTCCATTTATCACATGAATTTGAAACCTAAATGCAACTCCATCAAATGAAACATACAATGGATGACACTAACTAAATTTAATGTGATGATTTTTGTTGACATGAATTTGAGCCATCACGTAAGCTTCCATTAATTTTTTTTTGTATGGGATTTGGAGATTGAATGTCACCCAAAATGAAATGGAAGTTATGGCTGATTGGTGTTGGTTGAATTTAATAGTTGAAATTGATCCATGCAATTCTATCCTATGTTTATGAATTAAAAATCATTCATTGAAGTTGTTTTCATGCATGAAATATTAAATCATGTTCAAGCATAACCATGCATGAATTTATATATTTCATCTAGTTGATGGCATTGATCAATTTTATTATAATTAATTTCTTTGATAATAATTCATTCATCTTTAGTTCATGAAATGGGGTCACATTCATCCATGGACATTTATTTCATTTCATTCGCCCCTCCATTTCCATAACATTTCTCCATCAAAGTTCACATGTTGAAACCATATCTACTTATCAAAATTCTTTGCATCCATTTTGATCAATTTCATTTATTAAGTTTCATCTTGCATCTATTTTGAAAACATTCCATCAACTTTCATTTCATCAATTGGGTTTGCATTCTCGTACATCATTTGTAAATTAATTTTTGATGGGTATTTGCTTTAGTGGGTAAAAATGATTGGTTCGTGGTTTGATTAATAAAAACTAAATTTGAACAAGGATTAAATTTCAAAAACAAAATTGAAATCAAAATTCCGGTTTTTGAAAAACCAAGCTTGGAATTGGATTTTTGGTTCCGTTTATGTGTGGAATTGAAATAAGAACAATGATACATTTTTAATAGTTCAAAAGATTTGGGATTGGTGATTATTTGGTGATTAATCAACAATTTAACTATTGATTTCAGGAATTAGTAAAAATCAAATTCAAACTAGGTTTGATTTTCAAAATGGTAGGGAAGTGTGGTTAGTGATTAAACATTTCATGTATTAGTCACCTCCCTCTCACTCAACCTACCTCCTTTTTATGTAACATTTAAAGATAAAATGAAAAGATTAGAAGGTGCATCTATAGTTATTTGAATTGCTCAAAACATTTGAAAAGTGAGAAAGATATGCCCTTCTAAAATTTAGGTGGTCAAAAATGAAAAAATAAATCCCTTCAATTAGCCCGTGAGAATTTGCAACATAAAACCAAACAATCATATGCTAATTAATGGACTTTACTTAGTTTCATCATTGAGATAGATGAAAAAATAATAACGAATTTTTTCAAAATAATTATTTATTTTTAATATATTGCTGAAATATAGTCTAGTTTAGGGCTTGGAAATCAATAGTAATGCATGTGAGATCATCATGTTCAGCAAACCTTTGTATAAACTTATAGTTTTTAGGGACGAGGTGTTCCATTCTTGGGTGTATGCAATATCTAGTGGTTCATTTTAAGTAAGTACAACACTCACAAAAGTCACAATGGATATGGTTTTCAATTTTAAAGATTTCATTAATGTCATTTTTTACTACTAAGGTTTCATTCACTTATGAAGCCATTTAAAATAAGTTCAAAACCTATATTGAAAAATGTTGTTGTTAACTAGAATGACAAATCACTTTGGAAATCCCAAAAAGAAATCTATAAAGTCCATTAAAAAAAAAGCCCATTTAAATATTTCAATTATGTGCCCATTGGGCACAGAAATTTTGACAAACAAAAAAAATTGATTTCAAAAAACTTTTGAAAACTAGGTCCAATTCTAATGTTTCAAAAGTTTAGTACAATTTGGTTAAGGTTTTACAAAAAAAAAATTCACACTTAACTTTATGGTTTCATTCTTCAACCTATGTTTAGTCACTATAAATAATTTGGAGTGAAGTTCGATATGAATTTTAGAATTCTTAACAATTTAGTCAATTGATTAATTCATACTTTTGACTTGAAAAATCTCTCTTAATAATGAATGCATTATTTTTAAAAATAATTGTGAATTTTTTTTCATAATGTTGTTAATTTAGAATGAATCATCATTTAATATAATTAAAGTTATATTATTTGCCATAAACATTTAAACACAAAACACCTTGCATAAACTACTATTATGACTCTAGAAGTGAGCCACCATAGCTCGCATTCACCTTCTCGTGACTAACTACATCGATGGTCTTGAGTCAAGTGCATTTCCAAGTTTGGAACACTTTAATTGTTTCACCGCCTATGTCTTATAAGCATTTGCCTTCTTGATTATCATGGTTTTAGTGTTCTTCCTTATCATTGTGGTGTTCCTTTGGATGTTGTGGTTTTGGTGTTCCTTTTACTTGCTATGGTTTTGTCTTTTGTAACTTTCCTACTTGCATTCATATTTTTACTTTGCTTGAGGTTCTTCTATTTTATTTGTTTTCAATGCATTTAATCATTAAAAGGCTTCAATTTTGCTACTTGACACTTTCGTGCACATTGCTTAGTTCATACTTAATATTTAACCTTTTGTTAAAGCCATTTTGTGCATCCAATATTCATGCCTTTACACTTGCGTGGATCTATTCGCAAGCCTGGCTAAAAGTTCTAGTGAAATTTGTCACTCACATCCCTTATGGTTGTTAGAGTCTATGTTGCAACAAATTGTGTTTTAATGTGTTTTTTAACAACTTTTTGAACTGTTTGATTTGATTTAGTTCCTAGGTTTGCTACTCTTTTCAATCACTTGTATTCCTTTTCGTTTCACCTTCCTTTTTTGATTTCCTTTGCAATTTTTTTTTCTAGGATATCTAAGTATTCAGCAAATGTCACAACATTTGATTGGGAGTAATCCACCGATGGTTCTTTTCTTTTTGCCTATCTTGTAGATAAATGAGATAGTGAAAGCAAGTTGTGCAAACACATGGATTCCTAGGTTAGATTTGAAGGAAAATAAATTTTCTGCAACACATGAGGACTATCTTTATTTCAATTTACAACATTGATATCTTTTAACTACTCTTCAATCCTTGTAACGCTTTGAGGCATATTTGCTTAGTAATGTTAGTCATTTTGGACTAAATCTTCAATTGTTATTTGTCGAACCATTTCAATTATATGCAAAAGTTATACAATAGTAGGTTCCTCCCCCAATCTTGATTGTGATTAATTTCTTCATATATTGTGTAATTGTTTGGACTTCTTTGGTTGTTGATGCTTGCTACAATGTATATTTTTAAGGGGTGAGTCTTGTTATCCATTGCCTTGGGATCGAAAGGTCATATATTTGTAGTTTTGAATTCGAATTTGAGTTTTTTTTGTGAATGATTGTTTTAAAGCTTGATCTATCCATCTAGCTAGAGCTATTTTATCTAATTCCATGTGATTACTTTTAGATATAATTGCATCCTTGACCTTAAGAAAGTTGTTTTAAGTGAGTTCAAGTAAGATGCATCTAATGGTTAGGCAGTATTCAATATTCAAACTCTTGTGTGAGCGCTTCTCAGGGTTTAAAATTTATTTATGAGCAATTGCATGCCCTTTAATGTGACAAAAAAATCACCATACCTAAACACCCTCTTTAAATTTGTTGATGTTGTTTTGTGAACATGAGTCCCACTCACCCCTAAACCAAGCATTGCCCTTGAAAAAATCAATGCATTTAAAAAAAAAAGTATTCTCAAAACACACCTATAATCAAATCTTCAAAACTTGACTAAAATATTTTTCATCTTATTTGTTTTCATGAAAATATGTTGTTCTTTTCCCATCACCAAACATATTTAGATATAACGACAATTGTTATTTTTTAATATTGATTTTTTCTCACCCCCATAATTGCACATATATAAAAATAACATTCCATTTGAATATCAAACACAATTTCTCCATTTGAATATTCTAAAAAAATCGAACACAATTTCTCAAGACCAAACATTTGCTCGTAAGGTCTTTTTGAACATTGATTCACATGTGTGTGACCACACTAGCGCTCGATTGACATTTGGTTATTAGGTGACGTTTAGTGAGGGGCATGTTCACCCTAACACGAATTTACTTTTGTGAAGAACTATACCCAAAACCCAATTCTTGATTTTGTTGGACTATCTATCGCATTGGATACAACTTTTGGAAGTTTTACCTTCTTAGAACCAGTTTCATATTAGGTGAACCGGTTTCTTTGGTGAAAGTGTTTAGACTGGAAGGGATTGTTTTGGTGTTCAGAGTGGGGACACAGTAGGTAGATGTACAACATCTTCTTCTCTATTGGCAAGGCCACAACATGTTTGTGATGCCTTGTTCACGTGTGAAACCAAAACTGAATAGTAAGACAATTCCAATATATATTTCATAGCTGGAACTAGACATTGATCAACACTCTAATTCCAAAGAGTTAGATGTTGGTTGAAATGTTCCTCACAAACATACCTAAGCCAAGCATATTGAATTTCATGTGGCATATACACTCATAGTTCATGTCCATGCCCATTAGACTAGGCCAAAAATGGCAAAGAACAGAGGTAGGCCCAAAAACAAATCTTGCCATCAATGAGCTGAGGCAGCATACAATAATTTAATTTAATTTTCAGCGAAGAAATCATTCAATATTCAAGAACTTTTTGCACCGCCAAGTCCAAATGACACGGAACCAAGCCCCTGCACCGCCCCCTCCTCGTCGAGAGCTTTCCAAAGACACCAAGAACACGATCTGAAGCATCCTGGTTTGGTGAGACCCACAATCTCAGGGCAAGCAAGAAACAACTTGAAAGGTTCAGGCAGCACATGACAAAGTTCAAATTTAAAGCAATGTGCGACAATGCGATGCAGCCCTTCACAAAATTTCAGTTTTGGGCAGTTCATGGCACACAACACTTAGAGAGTTCACTAGACAAAGTGTATGTGAACTTTAAGAGTTGACAATTTAGGGAATGTGAACTTGGCAAAGTGGGGGGCGGTGGGACTTGACGAGCTGGTGAAGTGTGATGCTGACCTAATAAAACAAAATGAATGGTCTAGTTAGCAAACTTGATGCCGAATTGACGGTAGTAGGTTCAACTTGATTGTAGAGAACTCGGATGTGGCCCAACACTCATGAAGACTAGCCTTTGAATTTCCTATCTAATAATTTTCCGGAGATTTGGGACCTTAGTGTCTCCTTCCTTGTCTCAAGTATTGAAATGGGGGTTGGGGGGGGGAGAACCCCAAATGATTTAGAGGTTGGGACAATCCACACCGACAAAGAAAGAAAGAAATAAATAAATAAATAAACAACAAAAGAAGACAAAGCATCCAACAAAAAAAAAATTAGTTAATTTGGATTCCTAGGTTGGGGGGGGGAGGAGCTAAAGTGTCCTTCATTTTTAGTTGTTATGAGGATGTACAATAGGGATGTGAACAAATAGGCAAAATTAGATCCATCCATTAGTTGGTCATTGAATATTTTATTTTAACATCTAATAAGACCCTTATGCCAAGGAGAGAAATAATAAGAGTCAATAATTGTTTGTGTTGGATAGCATAAACCACAATGCATAGATGAAAAATGAAAAAAAAATGTGAATCATTATTGGTATGTGTAATCATGGCCCCATCCATATGATGTTTTCGAGCAAAATATGTGATCTAGTCTGACTGGGGCGGGCCCGAGGTGAACAAGCACATACATCGGTGGTACCTTCACCTTCTCGAGTGAGAGAGACTTCGTAACTTAGGGTAGTCCAAAGCCCGCGGAGTGGACTCTGGAGCTATCCCAAAATAAGCGAGACCCACCCACCGACCCGAGGAGGCTTGGGTGCTTATTTTGAGGACACCCTCAGCAAAGCATGGGCAGAAAATGATTTTTCCCATGGTTTTTTCCTTGTGATACCTAGCGAGTATGAAATGGGTATTTGGCTTTTCCAAAGGGTCCCAGATTTAACATCTCAAAAATTGATGATAGTGCTCAATTGTGGAAAAAACAAAACAAAACAAACTTTAAATTAATTTCCAATCACAAAAATTACTTAAAATTCAATATCTTCTCCCCACCTTTTGTCTAGGTCTAAAAATTGTGAAATCTCCTCCAATAAATCTCACTTGTCAAGGGCTTTCTACGTTCTAGTAGTACCCAGAGCTCACCCCAATTTCTCCAAAATATTTAGTTTTAATTTTTTTTGGATTTTTCTTGATAAAATTGTTCAATATTCAATAACTCATTCCGCATAGATGTAAACACCTCAATGCACCACTATTGAGAAAACGTTATTAGCAAACATTTTGTAGGCTTGAAAAGTATATAGTAGCTTTTGCAAAATATGTAAATTTTTTTCATATGAATTCATTTGTTTTAAAGAAATAAGGCTTATAAGATATGCAACTTTTGACAAGCCTTTAACATTTAAAGCCTAAGCCCTTTTCCCAATCAATTCAGTTCTATTAGAAGCCTTAGTTAAAATTTTGGTCCAATTTACTCATCCATGAATATGATTACAACTCTGACTCTTGGATTCAAAAGTTTGTGTGAGTAGACGGATTTGGTATAAATTTTAGTCAAAGTAATAATGTAGCAAAGTTAGATTATGCTCATCCATTAGACTATGCAAGTACCCAAGGTTGAATCTAAAGCTCTCAGACCTAAACAAAGACTTTTGACAATGCACTATTATGTACATCCTAATATGGCACCCACAATGATCAAGTACCCAATTTTAGAATGTGAATGTTAGGGTCCTTGGAAATAGGTAGTAACATCAAAAGGAGTGATCTCAATGTTGAAACTCTTGGGTTTAACTCATGAAAGAGTTTCGAGAGTTGAGTCTCTTGGTACACACACACTTATGATTCTCACAATCCTTATTGGTGCAGTCTATGATGTACAATCCCCAATGTAGGAGTTGGTTTCACCAACTTATCAACTAGAGGCCCCATGAATGAATGCACTTGTTTGATCTAAATTGCACACCAATCTATGTGAAACTTTAGTCAGTAGACCAATTGAAAGCTCTCAAGAAGCCCCCCAATGCAACCCCCAAAATAAAATTGAAAAATATTTAAAATTTCCATCTCTCACATATTTTCTGAATTTTTTACAAAAAAACCCATTTTTCACTCATCAAAGGTTGAGGGATTAGGGTACCATATTTCATTTTAAAAGGTTTTTTTTTTTTTTTTTTTTTTTTTGCTTTTCCACATACAACAAGGGCACATGGACCCTTAAAATTTAAGGCAAAAAAAAGAGTCAAAAGTCCTTGGCATAGCTATTTAGACAATGAGTTCCTGGAGGTGGCTCTTCTACAAACATTTCTACTTTCTTGTTGGATCTGTAGCCAAATTTGGCTAATGCCTACTCTGGATGATCATCACCAGTCCACCTACTTGACAAAATTGGGGAAAAAAAAATCCCTTGATGACAATGCCATGCATACCATCTACTTTGACCATGTGGTGCTGGTCTGGCTAAAAGCAAGCTGGTGTAGAAGTTCTTCTATTTGACCCCAGTAGCAAATATTCCTTATTTCAATGTGGCTGCCACTTAAATTCTTTTAACATGAATTTTCTGGCCCCTCCTCAAAATCTAAGGGTGAAAATAGCTGGTTATCATTGAAACGAACTTAGAGTTTTTGGGTTATTCTTCAATAGAATTTGGCATTTTTGTGGCAAGGTGTGAAATATCCTTGTCCAAATGTGACAATTACTTGGGGCAAATTGTAAAATTTTCAATCGATGAACAATCATTTGAATGCATTAAAAGAAGCTAAATAAACAATAGTTATGGAGTTAAATTTATGATAGAATGCAAATTATTTCAATTAAAAGCACAAACAACATATAATTTTTTGACAATACTAACAAAAACAAGCACTTTTGGGGGAATTAAACCCCTAAATCTGGCCTTTTTACCACAAGTGATTTACAAATTTAATCAAGTGAGCATACAATTACAACTTTAAAAATTCATGCAAAAGAAACCATTGCAATTGGACTCTGGGAGTGGCCATAACATGCCGATATTATGGAGACAAAGGTATTTGGCTTGTAAAAAAGCCTTTGAATTCAAGAAGTAGAAAACACAACTCAAAAAAATCCTACTTTTGTAAAACATGGCCAACGACTCTACAAAGCACATTGCAACTTGATCATCATAACAATAACAATGATGTGCTGCTAAATACATTCCACATATGAAATTTTGCATAGAATTTTTATGTAAAAATGTGCACAACAATTAGCAAATGGGTAGTGAGCTTATTGCACAACTATGACTACATAAAATCCAAAGGTGAAAATCATATCCCATCCTCCATGTTGGCTATTATCTACACCATAACTAATCTAACAAATTCCATATGCTTAGGGAAACTAGAGAGTAATATCCAAAATGTTTTCACAAGGTGCCACAATATGGTTAAAGGGTAAGTGTCAAATGGGGGTGCCATGCATGTTGTTGTAGTTAATTTCATTGTGAGCTTGAACATGCCCTACTAATAGTCAAGATCATGAACATTCAAGAGCTCTTGTAACATAACATTTTTTGCATCAACCTTGTGGGTTTTGCTTTAGCAAAAAGTTGTTTAAAAAGAGATTAACAAAAGACACACATCATTATCTAGCTATAGCTATTATTGGAAATACCCAATCCCAAGAACATCCATGACATTATGGGCTAAAATCTTAATTTCTAATTCCTAAATCAAATTTTCTCAAGCCCTTACCAAACCATACACAAATCATGTTCTTGCACGAACATGAAAGAAACAAATCAAAGCTTTGCAAAAAGAGTTGGAGATGAAGGACATAATGGAAAAGTTTTGGGATGTTACCTTTGCATTGGTTTTTCACTAATGATTCAACAACAATGATACATCTATTAAAGGCCAAAAAAATTAATACATGAAAATTAGTACAAGAAATTTAATACAAGATTTGACTACTGGATTTTCTACTATTTCTTTTGTTATCAATTTTTAGTACCAAAAATAATTTTTTATTTTAATTCCAAAAATTTAATGATAAGAATTTAAGTTAGAACTAATAAATCTATAGATAAATTTAGTTATGTTGGGTTTGGAGGAATTTTAAGCATTTATTGTCATTAATTCAACAGACATTTCATTGTTATTTTTTTCGCTTAATTATAGGTTCAATTATGTTTGGGGGAACTTGTATTTTTTTACACTTTATGGAGAAAAATATAGGTTATTATGTCTTTTAATTTTTTGGCTCTTTCCACTATACAATTACATTTTTGTTTCATTTCAAAGTTGTATTTGCTTAATAGTCTTGAAGTGTGAATGTTCAAACATCACAATTTTTACCAAGTTTAATCTACATCAATTTTACAAAAGAAATTGGTAGTTTATTTGTATTATCACTTTCAAAGTTTTCTACTTATGATTGTTTTTCACTCTAAAGTTGTAAAAGTATTTTTCATTTTTTGCTCCTATTGTCTTTTGTTTCTAAACCCATAATATTATTAGGTAGCCTTGACAACATTGTATGTCACATATGACAAAAGGCCAATCTTCAAATCTTGATGCATTGCCCAAAAAGGTTGACCATTTATTTTAAAGGCTAAATGTTGAACTCCATAATTCAACTCAAGTGTTCATCACATCTGGATATTCTCATGTTTCAATTATAGCAATGATTTTAGGGCCCAAAATTGTTTACTATGAAGCTAGAAGTCTAATCACAATACATCTTGTATATGTCACTTTGACATACTTTAACAACTCCCATTAAGTCACATACATAAACATCTTTCATTGTGCAAATTTAATGAAAACATGCAAATTTTTTAAATGGCAAGTTGTAATAAAGTCCAAGCAAAATCTAAAGGTCACACAAATATTCATAATTCAACTTGGCTTGTTGGTTAATAAGGTTGTCTAAGGCCATTTTCACCAATTGTGATATATGTTTTACAACCTTCAACTTTTGGTTCTAAAGGTGAATACTCTTGAATACATATACTACCAATGAACCTAAAGTTGCAAATCTAAATCCTACATGTTAAGTTGTGTTTGTAGTTGAAAACAAGTTAAATAAAATGCTTTCAACATATTGGTTGTTTACTTGTTCATATAGTATATGGTTTCATATTAATGAAGGAGTCATTATACACGCATGGACATCCAACTATATGAAACCATAACTAGTTGAACATCTAAATTCTAACAATATTTTAATGAATTGAAAAGATTGACATATAAGGAATTGAAGAAATAATTAATGGGGCATGTTGGAAAATAAAAGTGCAAGGTAAACCTTGTTTCATTCAAATGGATGCTATTCCTACTTGAGTCCTCCAAATGATTTGATTTTAGTTGTGTTCAATAAATAAAGATCAAATGTTTTAACTTCCCAAATGTCATATAATTTTATGTTAGTTTGTCACCTACTTAACAAGGTTTTGAAGTGGTTTGACCAATATTTTACTTTGACAACGGAGCCTCATACACATAAAACATCATCACAACACATGTTTATTATCGAAATCCATCATATGTAGGCTTGTTGCAAAATAATTGGGTGAAAGCATGGTAAACTCTACATAAAAAATAGTGTAATTCAAAATATTGGGTTCCTTAAATAAAAGGATTAACAACTAGATGATTTTATGGGGATAATAAATAAAAATTTGAAACATAATTTCTTAACTCTTGTTTGCATGGACTTCAAAAGCTAAATTGTTACAATCATGTTTCTTTAAAACTACTTACAAATATTTGAAATGGACTTAAAATTTGTGGTAATTTGAAAAATTAAGTTCAAATATTTGAAAGTAGGTGAATTTTTTTTGCAAGTATTTGGTTTTTTTGTCAATCACTTTAATATTGATGTGGTGAACATTCTACTATATATTTTTTGGTTAGTCAAATTTGTTTTCATAACTAAAATAATCCCCAACCCCTAGAAAATGGGGGATACTTTTGGGGATACTTTTGGGATATTTTTTCAAAGTCCAAGTGATATGAGACAAATTGTTTTTGAAAGCTAGAAGGAGGCTAGAGATGCCCATGGAAAAAATAAATCATTTGTTTTGATATGCTAGAGGCAAGTTAAAAGTTTGAAATTTTGTTTTTTTCTAGTTTTCAAGTAAAAAAAAGGTAACATGTATGTACAAAATATCTTGCTTGCACCCAACTAGATTTAAGCCCCCAAGCACACCAATTTTCACATTTTTCATTTCAATTAAATATATATATATATTAGGGTGAAAACATGAATAGGTGGATAATTTGGATTATCACATTTGTAATTTATTTAAATTACAGGAAAATGTAAAATTTAAAGCCATATTCGAAATTAACATTGTTAATTTAGAAATTATTCATGTTGTCATGTATTTTAATGGGAATCATTGTAAATTTTTTGGATGAATTCTAAAAAGATTATGGACTTGTAATGGAGTTTTGAAATGACAACACTACATTTGTCACATAGAAAATGAAAAATGTGGATTCAAGAAATATGTTAAAGCAATGTCAAAATAAAAATAATAAAATAAAATATCATCAAATGAAAAATTTATTAATGAAGTGCATTGAAAATTTTCTAATATATATTTTTTAATTCTTAAAAGTTTTAAATGACATGATTGTTGTGAATTTTGATCCTTGAAAGCACATTTCACATTAAAAATTTAATCTTTTGCATGAATTTTTTGATAATCACATGTTTAAAGATATTCATAGGTTGGCTTATTAATATTTATGATTAAAGACATAGGGGATAATTATAGGATTTATGGTTTGAAAATTATAAAAACTATCATTAATGTTAGATTATGGACTTTCAAACACCATTTTTGAGCCACTTAACCATGTTTTTGCCTTTCAAAACCTGAGAATATTTTTATATTTTTTTTTCAAAACTAACTAAAATCCTTAAAGCTTGAAATTTCTACAACATCAAGACCATGTAAAAGAAAAAATATCACCTATGAATACTTTTCATCCTTCTCTTCATCTTCTAATAACTAATCTTTTTCTTTCCTTACAAGAATTTTGACAATGAAAAAGGTCTTCAAGATTTAAGTTCAAAGAAAATGAAAAAAGAGAAAAAAAAAAAAGTTAAAATCCTTTTTCGAGAAGAAAGGAAAAAGGAAGGCAAGGAAGTCTTGAAGCTTGATGGCCAATGGAAGGTGAAAGAGAAACATCCAACTTTTTTCACCATCCTCCACCATTGGATTCCATCCCTCCTTACACACCATTTAATTAAAGGGTTTTACTTTTGTTTTCATATGATTGTACTTTTACATGCAAGATATTCATTTTCAAGGTTTATTTTGTATCCATTACATGATAAAATTTCACATTTGACGATTTGATTTGCACTAGTTTTCATTTGATTTTAAGTTATACACATTTTTGCATTTCACATTAATTTTATAACAAATAATGCAATTGTTTCACAAGGATCACAAGTTGCATTAATTGATGATGAACGTCCTAAGTTATTTTAGGGTTTGACCACATCACAAATTTAATATGTGATGAATGAATGAGGAAAATTATGCAAAGCTTGTTCCATCATATGTTCATACATTTTACACACAAATATCATGCATTGAAAACACATTTAACACATGGAGAAAAGTGTTGCACATGAAGTATAAACCTATGAATGAAAAAATGTCATACAAATTTTGCATCTTCCTATAAATTCATGTTTTTGAATATGTTTCCAATGCACGATATTAATGCATGAAATGTAGGAATTATGAAGGAACGTTTGCACAATTTTCATTATTAAGTTTTGAGATGTTAAGTTTGTGATGCATGGTTCAATGACCCCATGAAGAAGAAGATGCATATGGTCATCTTCGATTGAAATTGGTGTTTCCACAATTTGAATGACCACAAGCTTGATATTAATGATTGGCCTCCTAGTGCTCATTTCTTAGTGGTTTTGCGTAAAGTCGATTGACCATCAATGATGATCATACAATCTTCTATGAAAACATTTATGAAGGTGATGAAACTATAGTCTTGGTATGGTGTTCAACTCTAAGAGTTGGTCATTTTCATTGGCTATGTGGTCTTATTAATCAATTACTTTCCAATTGTAGGGCTAAACACCTCGTCCAAACCATCCATAACATGATTGAATTCTTATAATTATAGATTTTCATTGTATCACATATCAAGGTAGAACATGCACTTGTTTTTCATAGCTTATCATAAATTGAACAACAAATTGAACAACAATTTGTTCATCACAAAATCCCATGTTTCCTTGAATGTCATCCCATCATTTTTCTTATGTCAACCAAGATTAATTATATCTCTATAAACTTGAATGTGTTGGAATTCTCACAAGATCATCCTTGCTTGTTGAAACTATGAACTATTTTATTAAATTTTACATTACTAATTCATATTTTGTTCATCCTTGCTTTAATTCTATTATACAGTGGAATTTCTTAAAAATTGTAATAAGTTCAAATATTTCTTGGACGTAAAAGATTTTGCTATTTGATTAAAATTTCAACATCTAAAGGACCTTAAAGTATAATCTTTGACTTGAAATCTAAAGATGATGTTAAAAATTTATCAAATAATTAACACCCAAACTAATTCACTCAATAATTTGAAATTAAAACAACCCAAGTGACAAAAAGTAAAAAATGACCATGGATACTTTAAGCTCTTTCTAGTTTGAAACCAATGAAACTCTATGATAACTTCAAAAAACCCTTACATTCCTAGGGAACACCTAAGCAAGTGAGAATATTATATACATATGTGTTAGTAAAGTTCACACCAACTAAGTTTTATATTGTGCTATCATCTTTTTTATAAGGTTGAACATTGATATCCATCTTGCTTTCACATTTTGAAGAATCTTGTTTCCCCTTTTGCACATGAACTTTTCAAGTTTTATAAAATTCAAACACCTTTTAAGTGAATGGGCAAAGTAGGAGTGTAACATTTGCAACAAATTTTTAAGGTGACTCATGAGAGGAAATTTTGACAAGGTTTGCATTGCCAAATTAGTGTGATGAACCATTTATGGACCTTTATAAAATGGAAAACATAACTATCATGGATATGTTTAAATTCGATTATAGACATACAACGCCCATAAATTTGACACAAATATATACTAGCACACATATTTGACACAAATAAATTGACACTTTTACTTTGTTGCCAACTTACCTTGCATGCAAAAGTGTTGGACTTGATTCATAAGGATGAAAGATTTTTTGAACTTGAAAAATAGAATTGACATTAATCAAGTCTAATAAAATTTTAAAACTATGCACATTTCAAAGAAATGACACACAAAGACACAACATGAAGAGTTATAAGTGAATTCATTTATAAAATACAACTAGGACTCAACTAACAAGAAAAACATTCATGGAGGGTTGCAAAATGTTAATCTTTCAAGGCTGTAACTGATAAATACTTCCCTCTTACAATTGTCAATTGATAATCAATTGGATTGATTGAAAATCATTATAAAATAACAAAATTTTACAAAAGAAATGTATCACTCATCTAACATTCATGGAGAACTAATGTAAATTCTAGCAAATGGTGTTGTGAATGCCAGGGATTCTATGAAATAACCATTGTGACACACTAGATTGCTTAATGACTAACAAAATTATCACACATTCAAAGCTTGTGCAAAACCATTCCAATGTCTACACAAAACTAAAGCCTTATGACGACTTGTCTAAATTCCGCACATGACAATGAATAGCCTAGAGATTTTGATGCACACAACCAAAACGACAAACATAAAGCAAACAAATAGTACTTCCTTTGAGAGGTGGGAGATGAACATAAAGCAAACAAATAGTACTTCCTTTGAGAGGTGGGAGATGTTCATTTAAGCTTGAATGCTAACTCTCAACTCGCTAGCAAGAAAAGGTTTAGGAGTTTAAAGTTTGAGGTTTAAGGTCTGATTGTGATTTGTTTGATTATGAAATCCCTTAAATTTTGATTGATTGTCATTTCAAGGCTCGCATGGGAAAACATCAAGTGCATGACTTACAATTACCTTAAACACCAACTTTGACGAGTACAAAAGGATCTCTACAATTGTGTGGCAACATTGCATTGCAAGAGGAGGTCAATTGACAAGGACCACAAAGAAACAAGAACTTTGTGATGGTGACATCCTACACACACTATGTGAAACTTGCGATGACAAAGATTTAGAGTTTTTTTTGCAAATGGGCCATTTGGATGGCCCATATGTGGCAATATGGTGACACTAATGGCTTTCATACATGTAGTTTGGTGATGTTCATATAGGGTTTAGGGTTTTAACTTGCGATTCCATGTCATCAACCCCAAGCATTCTAAACGATTGTAGTCACTCAAATATTTTCCAGTGAACAAAAAAATTCCTGATTTTTTTCCCTCTGTACTAGTAGCTGCCCTTTTAAAAAAGTAGAAATATGGTGACAATTCACCTGGAAAAGAACTCAGGAGATTCTATACAACCAGCTAAATTTTTTAATACATGAAAATAAATCAAAAAATGTTTGAGATGAACAGGCCAAGTCACAGTGGACCCTTTAAAAAGTATTATATTTTCAGGCACCAACTCAATGAAAAACCCATTAATTGGTAAGATCTTCGCCCCAAACTCCTAATGGAAGTGGCCGCTCGGCAGGTCACTCATTCCAAGGCTAAACTTTAGGTCGAGGGGACCTTAACTTTGAACTTTCATTGGGATCCATCTAATAATGTGTCCACCAATTGAAGTTAGGCAACAAATAGGGTGCCAAATTTAGGCACAAATGGATAATGGAGGGTGAGAATCTCACCATAAATCTGACACAAAATGATGTTTTGGGCACCAACCCAATGAGTTTTGGACAAGTGGGCCATTCCGTTAGCCACTGACAACTCCGACCCTTGAAGAAGAAGGACTGGCAAATGTGGTGACTAGGTATCCTTTTGTATTTCACGAGTTTTTGTGTGCAATGATGTGCATCTCATGAGCATGTTGATAGTACCTACTTGTAAGACAAACAGCTGTATGGCATCACTAATAGTGCACGAGCTATTTTGGTTGTAGTTCATGCCTTGGGTTGTAACTCCAACTCGTGGGCCCATTTTTATTGATGCTTCAGACAATGAGCACCTGCTGCACACATGAAGAGTATGAATGGCTGATGAACTTCAGTTTCAGTAGTTTAATTCCAACAAGTACTACTAGTCCAGATCACCCACCTCATGAAATGAGTGTTGAAGTCAATAAAAAATTAATTCAATATTCAGTTTTATAATGTGTTGCAATCCTTATGAGTTTGGGGGTGCATACACCCGCACATCATCTCTTCATGCCACCTCTGCACCCAAAATAGTAAACCCCATTTTCAAATATATGTGTGGCTGAGTTGTGCTTCAGAGAACAAAGAAGGTTTGGAAAAAACACTTTCTACAACCATTTCTCCATCTCCAGCAAGGTTGGGGTTTCTTTTAATTCCAGTGATGAGTAATTTGAACTGGTAGTATGTAGGAGGGATTTTTTGGAATCCTTTGTATGGTCGTCTATGGACTATTCCACACAATTTCAGAAATACCCATCTGATTTTCAAGTCTAATTATTTCATTTTTTTTCCTTAATCACTATTTTTAAAAATTAATTTTCTTAATAACAATCTTCGACCTTTCCTAATAACTATCTCTATTTTATAACGACCTCACTCTTTTTCCCTATCCACCAGCATGGATATGAAAAAATAAGTTTAAGATGTGTCTTTTTCATGTCCATGAAATGGATATTAATTTAAATTGAATTTACCATTGACATAAAAAATGATGAATTATTGAAAACCATATGAAAACCGTCTTTTCATGTCCATGAAATGAATATTAATTTAAATTGAATTTAACATTGACATAAAAAAAATGATGAATTATTGAAAACCATATGAAAACCTAAGGACAGGGAAAAAAAGAAAAGAAAAAAGGTTGATCATCACTGGTAGTGCACAGTAGCAAGGAGCTCAAATTATTGAAAAAAAATCCAAGTCTTGTGATAGGGAAAAGTTGACATCCAAAAATTTAGCAAAATTAGTCAAATTCACACTAGAAAAAGAAAGAATTCCAACCCAATTTTTTTCGAGGGAAAAAGGAATCCCCCCCCACCCTTGGGGCAATGGAGGGTCAGAAGAAAAAAATCACTGAGCTTTTCCAGATTTCCTCAGTTGGCAGTGTCATAGTCTCTTTTGCAGTGTCATCATATATTTGAAATAGTCTAACATTTCACTTCTTATTTATTAGTTCTTTGTCAAAGTTTGTCCAATTTTGAGTGCTAGCGAGTCAGTAATGTATGGTGGAGTCATTCTCTTTTTGCAAAGTCATATTGTTTGCTGGTGCTGGTGCTGGTGCTGTCCATTAAACATCACAGATGCTTCTGTTTTGTTTTTCTTGGGGGGTTTTTGGGGGAGTAAAACTCTAAATTCAGTTACCTACGTCCATAGAGACTAGCAAGTTCCAGGAATGAATTGGAGGTAGCTGGTGCAGCAGCAGCAGCAGCAGCAGGAGGTACCTTGTTGACATTGGAGCTTGAAAGTCTACAAACTGATTGGAAATTTATAGTCAGTCGGATCCACAATCAGTCACACCCACAGTAGTAGAAAAAGTTTGTAGCTGAATTTCTTGAGAGGAGATCAGTAGTGGTGTGGGGGAATTTAGGTGAAGTCGTTGTGGAGTGCATTAAAACTCACGGTGTGCCACTGAAAGAAGAAAACTGTACTTGTAGCAATCGTTTAAATTTGCTTGGAGAAGCTGATGCAATGAGATTATAGCTGCTGTGATCTTCAAGAATTCGGAATTTGTTTTTTCCTTGAGGTCTGGAATATTGTACCGATGTGGGTGGTCAGTACTGAAACGAGTGCTAGCTAGCAGTTGCTTGTCAATCTCTGCTCGGAGGTCTATCGATTCTGTGATGAAAAATAATTAGCTGTGAGGGAAGGAAGAAGACGGTGTCCATCTGTTGCAGATTGTGTGGGTTTAGGATCCTATAGCGTGTAATTCGGCTGCGGTATAGTTCTCTCTCTCGAGCTGAGTGTTTTCTTTTGGGGCCGGGGGGGGACGAGTTGGGAAGCGGGTTTCTGTAGCGGTCGAATATTTTTAGCTAGCAATGGGGTGGCTGCAGAGAGCTGGTCGTTATGAGCTAATTGACGATGCCAAGGATGGTGAAGAATTGCTACCCTTGAGTCATGGCAATGGTGCGGCTGCTTATGCTGCAGCTACAGTCAAGAAGAACGATGACTTGTCAGAAGGAGGTTTCGGATTCTTCAAGGTGTCAAATTATCGGGAGGAGAAGTTACCGTACGTTGTGAAGATGAGTTTGCACCTTCTCACGTGCTTCTTCGTGATCGTCAACGTGATTGCAAGCACGAAGTATCTGAGTTTCAAGCTATGGCTCTACTACAAAGAGCTACCTCAGACAGTAACCTCTCCTTGGCTATTTGTGCTCCTGGCTTGCGAATTGGTGTACTGGTTTTGCTCCATTTTGAGTGCCATCGACACTGTCATACCACCCAGCTGCCGTCCCAAGAGCGTCCTACTAAATATCGATGACCCCAGTGACTGTCCAACCGTGGACTTCCTCTTCCCTTGCAGCAAGGAGCCTCCAGAGATCCCGCTGGAGGCAGTTCGCGCGGGATTAGCCATGGACTATCCCGCGGACCGCTTTCGTATTCTGGTACTGGACGACGGCGGGCAAGACGAGCTGAAAGCCGCCGTTGAAGCCTTACAATCCGAGTCCGGTTACGGGAAGCAGTTACGCTACCTCCGTCGCACCAAGCTACCAGGCGTCCCTCACCATTTCAAATGCGGGAACTTGAACTACGGACTGGAACACAGTGAGAGCGAGTACATCGTCATCGTGGATGCCGACATGATTCTTCATCCAACTTTCCTGCGTCGCAGTCTCCCATACTTGGTGAAGTCCCCGAATGTGGCTTTCACGCAAATCCCCCAATCTTTCTACAACATCCCTCCGGGCGACCCGTTATCAGATTCCGGGCTTTTCTTTTACGAGAAGATGCTTGTGCGTAGAGACGCCATCGATACCGCCAATTGCGTGGGCACGGGCGCCGTATTCCGCCGTAAACACTTGGATTCCATCGGCGGATTCCAGTCGCATTCCATCACTGAAGATACCAATACTTCCTTCATTCTTTTATCCAAAGGATACACATCTGTGTACATACACGAGGTTTTGCAAATCGGTCTTGTCCCTTGGACTTTTGAAGGCTTTTTGAAGCAACGTATCCGGTGGGCCAACGGTGCTATTCATCAAATTGCAACATGGCCTGTCATACTTTTTGGCCCATTGACGCGTTTCACTTGGGTCCAAAAAGTGCTCATCTTTTGGCACACGGCTTTCTATTTCATGAGTATAACGAATGTGCTGCTCTTGGCCGTCTTGTATGCCGCTCTCGCTTTCGCCCTCAACCTAACCGTCGGAACTTTGGATGAAAACCGTCAGCTCATGTCCTACTTGGCAATCGCCCTCCTCGCTCAACGTCTCGCCTGGATTCTGCTTTGGGCTGACATGACGCAATCCATCCAAACGCGAAACCGTGAAGACTCCTTCTTTTGGTGGATGACTCCTTACTTCTTCCGAATGATGATCAAAACATTCTTCGATTGGAACACTACTTTCATCTTCAGGTCAGTGACTATAATTGTTTTGGCGCTGAGTTTTCACCATTTTACCAAAAAAAAATTGCTAAAAGAAGATTTTGTTGCAAATTCTCTGTTCTGGAGGACTTTTTCTTGCAAAAAAAGAATTATATTAATAATTATTTTTCAAAAAATCACCACAATCTGAAAAGGCGCTTCAGATTTTTTTACTTTCTTAATTTTTCATATCGCCAAATTTGGCTAAGTGTACTTATGGATGATCACCGATTGAGCAACATTGCAAAATTGAAGTGAAAATTTAAAAACTAAGTGAGTTTTTTGGGAGGTTTTTAATTGCCAGAAGTGAGAGAAAAAATAGTAAAAATCACAAGACTTCTATACTTGATTTTCAGTGTGTAGCCCAAACATATAGAGAAGGATGAATCAAGATTTTCAACTTCATATGTGGTTTATAGCTAAATCTGGCTAAATCTTCCTATAGATGATTGCTGCTTTTTTCTACATTATCCTATGGATGGATGATTAGCCACTTTGGCTACAAACAAAAAAATCCTAAAAAATAAAAAATGCGCTGATTCAGGTCCACAGGCAACATTGACAGAGCAGTATTGGAGGCGAAGAAAGAACAAACATCCGGAGGCAGATTCAAGCATGTCAAGGCACACATGATTTACGTGGTTGTAGTCACAGCAACATTGATCTACAGAATCCATGATGCAATCAAGTACAAGGAATGTCGAAGCGTTTTGATCGTTTTGGGGTTGACATTGTTTCATATCACATTGTGTGCACACATGTTGGTACCCATCATCTTCCTCGCATTCCCAACTTCGCACTTCAAAGCAGAACAGCGCAAGAAGCTTTTGTCGTATGATGCTTACGGAGTTCCCAAATACTCACCTGCAACAGCTGCAAAACCCACTTGGGTGTCATCAATGCTCATCTACGAGTTTTTGTTTTATGCAAATCTCGTCTTCTGGTCTGCAGTTTGGTACCTTGCAAGGGATTTGGAAACCACACATCAAGCACTTCTGACTGTATGTAAACCTGAGACCTTGCCCAGATGACCAGTTTAACCCTGACTAGAAACTAGACTTTTAGATCACCTAGTTGCCAAATTTAATGACATCATCCTAACACCAAAGTTTTGTTTATTTCAAAATTTGGTTGCGATTATCATGGGTCTTAAAAATACAATCTTAGTTCCACCTCAACTGGTTTAATCAAAATTGAATCCATTTAATTCAAAATTAGTTTAACTTAACATAGGTCCTAAAATAAAACTTAGTTTCTCTAAATTTAAATTATTATTATTATTCTCAAAATTCAGTTGCAATTAACATGTATCTTCAAATAAATATTTTAGTCTTGCTCTAATTTATTTATTTTAAATCCATTTAATTCAAATTTATTTTAACTTAACATGGGTCCTAAAAACAAATAAGTTTGCTTTACTCTAATTTGTTTAATTAAAATTTAGGTTAACTCAAATTGAGTTCAACTTAACATGAGTCCTAAAAAGAAAATTAGGTACTGTGTTTTGTTTAATGAAATTTTGTTTAATTCAAAATTTTAGTTGAACTTACTTTGAGTCCTAAAACAAAAGTTAGTTCTACTTTAATTTGTTTTGAATCAAAAAGTTGGTTTACATAAGTCCTCCATCCACAAATTTAATAGGAGAAAAGATTGGAAATTATTAGTTTTAAATGTAATATAAATTTATTTTCAATTTAATAGAAATATGCTTAGGAGATATATTATTGGAGATATTTAGTTTAATTTCAATTCAATTGGAGATAGATTTGGAATATATTTTTCCAATTCAACTAATTGCAAGGTTGTCTTACTTAGGATTTGTGGTGTTTCGAGTATATTCCCAGGATGGTACTAATTTGTTGCCAAAAATGGCAACAAATAGTTGTAATCTTCATGCAAATAAACAAATGCCTAATCAAGCACCTTGGAAGGACTACTTTTTGCTTGGTAGTCTTTTCTGCTCACATTCTTTGAGAGATGTTTTCTTCTCTACAATCATGTCAACCTCCATGAGAGACAGCTACTGGAAGGCAGAAGGGAAAAGAATGCCTTCAGAAGACAAAGAAATTTATAGAAGCTTTTGTTGCCACTGTGAGAATTGAAAGGATATGACATAGATTCAGACACCATACATGTTATGGAATGATTTTTGACACCTCATGTATCCTATTAAAAAAAAATTAAGTGCTAAAATCATGTGCTTTTTTTGAAATTTTCAATAGCCAAAATTTGACAATTAAAAAAAAAAAAAAACACCAGATTGTTATAGTTGGTCCAAGTAGGTAGTCAAAAAATATAAAAGGATGTTATAAAGATTTACTTTCATATTTAGTTTGTAACCAAATTCGGCTAAATCTTCTTGTTGATCATTGTCACTTTGGCCATGACACAAAATTGCCAAAAAGGCACTGAGATTGATAGGTGAATAGGTAGGGAATGCAAGTGATTCCTAGGTAAGGAGTGTGGTGGCTACTACCCTACTACTTTGATAAATGCATGTGAATTCGTGGGCCCTTATCCTATTGGTCCAAGTATAAGAAAAGTGATAGTAATGAAAAGGCAAATACCATGGTCAATTGGAAATTTCTGATGCATTTAGTCATGTGATGTGGGGAAAGGAAAATTTAAGTATTGATATAACTAAAAAAAATATTTTAATTTTTAAATGAATTTTCAATGAAATAAAGCATTTTTAATTTCATAACTTTTGCAAAATTGTGAAATGACAAATGTGCACACCATCTTGTCAAGGGTTTTCTGATGGTACCAAACAGGCAACAAAGGACCCCCATTGTTTGGGAGGGTTCAAGTGTGATCACAAGACAAACACCTATCTTTATGTATAGATGATTAGTACATAGCTAATCACCATGGTTAGCTTTGGGGCAGAACACAAAAGTGTTTGCTGTGCTGAAGGAAGAGGAGGATGGTCTGAAAATAGACCCTTCTCAATTTGAGATCCTGGCCCTTGGCTGGTAGGTCGAGGGAACGAGTCCAAAATTCAAAAGGGTCTATTTTCAGACCTTTCACCTCCATAAAGAAATGGGCACTGAAATGTGTGCACAAATTCTGAAGAAATGCAGCGCCCATTGCTTTCTGCAATTTCAAGTCCGAGCTTGATCAAGATCATGCATGCTATGCTAACGCTATACATGTCTAATTCATGAAGGAAATTTCATAATGCATGAGATCCCAACGCAAGGGCGAGCTTGACTCATAATAATTCTATGTAACAAATGCTTGGCCCAGTGTTGCTTTGACACGTTCTCCACAACATGGGGTTTTGGCAATTAAAGTGATGTTCCGAAAGGCTCAAATTTTTCCTACAATAGGCATGTTGTAGGTATCTTATGATCAAGCAAATTGATGCAAACAACAATAGAATTTTATCAATGAAAACCTCAAAATCTTCTAATTTCAATGCGCGGAGCAAATGGGAGCTCTAGTAGGCGTATATTCTACTCTCCTTACACACAGTAGGCATGCAATACATAAAGACATGGTCCCATTTTTTTAGTGTAATTGGCGGGAATGTTACCCGTGTTTTTTTTTTTTTTTTGCCTCCATAGTTTGGAGGCTGTTTAAAAAAGGGAACACCCATCAGAGCAGGTGTCCCATTTTTTTGTCTGGCAGGCATTCCAGTGCTTTTTGAAACACACCCCATTTTCTTCCTGTATATATACTGGTAGCCACCAAGTATTAATGTATCATTGGAGGAGTTCTTTATGCTTGGTAAAGCCCAAAGCCTCAGGCTTTACCCTATGCTAATGTGTTAGTGTAGTTGCAAGTCACCTTAAGTGGTGGGATTTGCCCTGCGTGAGACAGCGTACAGAGGCAGCTTACGCGCATCTGGAGGTGCTTTACAATGTGTAAGACACCACTGTAGGGAGCTGACTTGTTGTTATTGCAGGGTAACACTCTACTGTCAAGGCATTACCCTACTCAGGGATTTTCAGCTCACAGGTAAGGTATACAACCATGCCAGCCCAAGTCTGGTGTTCAATTTAGCACGAAAATTTGTCTTCTCCAGAGTGGAACTTTTGGTGTTTCCAATCAACTATTTGGGAATTCTTGATGCTAGTGAAGCAGAGGGACACTGGCAAAGCAACAAGCAGAGAAGTTAATAAGCAAGTGACAGAACAAAGCAGGCAGGTTGAAGAAGCAGAGGGGAGACTACATAATAGAGACACAGACAATACAGCAGATATGTCAAAGGAGCTCCACCAGCTCCACCATGATACATGCGGCCAATGATGGGGTTGTAAGTACTCTCCAGCTCCTTCAGTTTATCGTCAAACTCATCACTCTTGGCCAACTGGTTTTGATCTGACCACTGAATTGTAGCCTCAATTGCATCTTCAATCTTCTTATATCAGCTGAATCTAGATTTCCTGGAATTTTCATCCTTGATGGTATTTTGCATGTTGTATGCATAATTTTCCAAAGCATTCTTAAACTCAATCTTTTTCCTGTGCTCCTCATCCTTGCTCTTGTACTTCTCTGCTTCCTGAACCACATGTGGGCCAATTCACTAGTATATCTATAAAGGAAGCTAGGTTGTTTGTTTGTCATGTTGAGATCTCCCAAGCAATGGTGCCTCTTGTCATCTTGTCATGCTCATGATATTGTTGTAAAGCCCTTGATGAGTAAGGGTGCACCAAGTTGGTTTCATAATGTTTTGACCTATGGTGCAGAAGTTATTCAATATTGAGCAATTTTTTCACTAAACATTCATTTAAATCAAATTTACAATTTATAGGCGAATTTGCGTGAGCTCATGGTATTGTTGAAAAGCCATTGATGACTCGAATTTTTAAAAGGTCATTCGAAAACTTGCAGACCTCAGGCGCGGGAGATATTGAAAGATATTGAAATTTGCGTAGTTTTATCATTGAAATTTCAATTACCTTACAAAAAATGGTTTTGAAAGGAAACAATAGTTGGGTAACCAGTTCACTAATGGTCCAACAGCTCGGGCGACTTACTTGCTTTGAAAAACTGGATCTAGAGCCAGATTTCCAGTTCCATTTAGGGGTGGAACCAAAACCGATGCATTTCTAATATTTTTTACAACTGAAATGTGAGATTCTTCGTAAAAGTAAGGAACTGCCCAACACTGATTTCCCACAACAAATAATTAAGTAAAAGTATTATTTTACAATAAATAAAGTTATCCGTAAAGTCACCCTCTCTTTCACCCGCTATCCCCTCTTTCAGTGGTATCTGCAAAGTAAGAAATTTTTATTATATCTCAGTATGAAATGCTGAAACTCGGCATTCAATGCACAAGGTTCCAAATTAATTATAGTAGTTGTACAGGTAGGAGCAGTGAAAATATATGTAGCAGCAGTGGAGGCGCTCACGAAAAAGGAAAGACAGGATGAAACTCAGTTTACTACCAAAATTGGTGGAAAAACTAGTTTGGGTCCCAGTTGCTTCATTTTGTAAAAAATTTAAAGCGTTTGATTCCCTATTAAGCCAAAACTGGCTGATCTCGCCCCCTAATCGCCTGACTTTACAGATAACTTTAATATCTACAAAACAACTGACTAGGAGCCATCATGAAGGCTGTTTGTATGATGCAAGCCCAAGAGATTGCTGCAATCTGCAGCCATAATGTGCAGGGACATTGAAGGAATCACACCCTAATCCAGCATGGATGCAAAAGCCTAATGTCAATTTCCATACACATGCATGGTTTGATGTTTGATTCACTCACAATACTGATATCGGAGCCTCTTTGCACTTTGCACTTATACAGACTGGTCTGCTATGTGTGGGTGAAATCCTAAAGACATACTCCTCTGAAGACATTTGTCATCAGCGTACATTGGTTCCCATCATACCCAACTAGGATGTGTTCTGTAATGCACACATTCATACCTACATTCTCTACCAATACAACATGATTCTTTATTTGTGCATTAGATCCTCAATTGATACAAGTGAAATTGCAGATCCAGATTCGGGTCTTGGGGGCCTTGGCAAGCATATTGCATCACAATGGTGAAAACCCACATTTCCATCAATTCAAACACACAGAGAAGTCCTTCACATCTGTTGTGAGCAGTGTTGGGTGAGTTCTTTGATTTTGTTATAAGCTCCAGTTCTGGGTTTTTGAAAATTTTCAAGTTAAATGAAACCTCAGTTCTGGGGTTTTATACAAATCTCTTTCAGAATGAAATAACTGCCAACTCCCAGTTCCTGAAATTTTGCGGAGAACCAGCAAAGGACCTCTGGTGAAGGTAGGTTCTTTGATTTTTCAAGAACTCCATCGGTCAAGGCTCCATATGTGTGACCCTTATCCACTGGTTCCTTCTTTGGAAAAGAGAGAACTGCATTGGGTTATGAGTGAGTGCTTGTTTTGAAGCTCTTGTTGGATGGGCATACTCATTGTATAAAGTATGGTAAAGACTCTGAACGTAGACATACTTAGATCATGAGGCTTGGAGGGCAAGGGTTCTTATGGCTAATCCTTAAGAGTGGGGAGATCCAAGAGATCCATGTAGACATGTAAGAGTGGGAGAGATCTTATGCTAAAGAGAGGTCTTCATTTGCCAAAAGTGGCTACAACAATAACAAATTGAATATCAAAACAAAAATATCTCTTAGCACTGGTGCTGAGGAATGTATTTGTACATATCTCATGTGTCTCTAACAATTGCCATCTTCCGACAATTCCATGTGCATTAACAGCTTTGGAATAAAGCTTGATGCTTGCTCTATATGCAAAGTCTTTTGCTAGAATGGAAACAGAGATGGAGACACAAGCACAGAGGAATGATTGACATCATCAGGCACAACTCAGAATTGGTGCAATAGCATTACATTCCCACACTTCTACCTAACTACTGTATTTCACACATATATTTGCTCAAATCAAAAGTGCATAAATGATATGAATCTGAAAATGCCACTGAGAATGGATTTCAGTACAAGGTTCACCTAACCTAAACTGAAAGCTGAAAGACAATGTTTGCTGCTTCTGCCATGGAATAGGAAAACAGTATCCTCCTAAAGGCTACCTACCTTCAAGAAGGCTCTAATAATTTGTGTTCAATTGTCTTTGCATAGAAAATGCAGTTGGAGGCTGGAGCAAAAAGAAGGTTCAACCCAGAGCACTGGAACTCTAGCTATGCAGAAGCATGGCATGATCAGCAAGGGTTTGGTCTCATCAGTACTTGACATTCTACCATGCAAAGCAACACCCTAGCTGCAAGCACCCCCACACAATCACCACCTAGACTATTGCTGCTTGTTACCCCCCACCATCATTCTTGGCCAGCAGTTCACATTAAGCTCCTTGGCTAGGCTCTTTCTAATCCTGAAGACTCCAGTCTCTTGCGTGAAATAACAGAAAACCAGCCCTTGAAGGAATGTGTGTCAGCTGTACTTTGGTGTCTCTCCTATATACACACTGTATTCACAACAGGAACACCCTGAACCAGGTTTGTCTATGATGTAACATTACCACTAGATACACACTACAAACAAAATCAACCTACACCAATGATGAACAAGACAAGACTACTGGCATCACCAATAGTGTCTGCACACGAACAAACAACATCCTCAATGTGATCAAAGTGGTTTGCATCCCTCACCAGAATTGGTCTCCCAACTATCTTTGAAATGAGCTTTGTGGAAGTGTAGCAATTGCCACAAACCCTCAGATTCTTGACTATGCGGACTGGATTACCGGGTGCCGTGTTGATGAGCCCAAATGGAATAGCCAGTTTTCCACTATGGTGACATAAATAAAAACACCTTTTCTTCTTCCTCCACATCATGCAGCACAAAATTAGTATCTGCCACATACCCTGCATCATGCATTAGCTCTGACAGTCTCTTCAGTTCTGCATGGATTTCCATAATCTGAGGGTGGTTTTGTCATCCACTACAAACGTATGCAGCTCATTATTCACTTCAATCCAGGTGCGACTTGACTCTTTCTTCATATCTCTTTCCTTTCTCTGCCGTTCAACATTCTTACTGAGATCCCAGTTGCCAGCAGCAGCATACAAGTTTTTGATAGCATCACATAACCTGCAGCATTTTCAGGCTCCAGTTCAAGAACTTGTTTTACCCACACATGCTCCCATCTCCACATTACCATGAATTCTGCAAGCACCAAGCAAAGCCTCCCAAACAGCCCACAGTTGGCTTACACAGCATGGGCTTGATCATATTTTCGGCCTCCTGTCCACGGCCCGCACCACCAAGAAGGTCAATCATGCAGGTGTAGTGCACAACTTCCTATTGCATTTCAACAAAAGATTTTGTGCATATAGAGCAAGCATCAAGCTCCATTCCAAAGCTATTAATGCACATCGAATTGTTGGAAGATGGCAATTGTTAGAGACACATTAGATGTGTACAAACATATCCCAGTTTGAATAATCCCAAACTTGTTGTCCTTTTGTAGGAAATTCTCCACAAAAAGCTGTTTGTGATGATTTTGAATGAATTTTGAATGTTCCCTTTGGACTCCCTCACAAATTCTAAGAACTCACTCAAAGCTTCCCAATACAATAAACCCCCTTTATAACCATCGCCTTGGTGACCACTTTGTGCAACACTAACAAATTGTGATTTAAACATGTATAGTCACATTCCATATAAACCCCTTACAAGATTGTGACTATAGGCAAAAAAAAAACCTTACAAAATAACCTTTCTATGCTAGAAGAAAGGTGCCAATTGTTTTTTTTTTAACATGGGTTATTCTAAGCTCTACTAGACTTAGAGCTTGAAAGTTGTGATTTTTTAGTGTATTAATGTGTTGATTTACATTGAGTTTGAGCTCCTTAAGTATTAGCTTTTGTATCTTGTCAACTAGATTTTTAAATTAAAATTTTCTGTTTTTTTTGGTAAGTTTGCATATCTTTTGCTTGTAAAACACTAAAAAACCTTGTTTTTTCTTTTCTCTTCAATTGGATTCATTGTTGTTAGTTTGCACAACTTGAACACAAAACAACACTAACACTGCCAAAAAAAAAGAACTACAATTTACAAAACCTTAATATTTTTCTTAGATTTCTCCCATTTACAAAAAAATCTTGGCAAATATTTTGTGTTACTAACAAATGAGATAGTGATTCTAAAGAATGGTGTTTCTTACTAAAACAAATGGTTACCAAAAAATGTGTGACACAAACAAGATTGCAATTAAAATGGCCATGACTATAAAGAGGGTTTATTATATCTTCGAGGATAAAATCTAAGTGATCAATAATACAACCACCTTACAAACTTCTACAAGCCGCTTGCATCATCCATCACCACCTTGGCAAGGTTTGAAGCCTTACTTATTGTACACAAGGCCCTAATTTGTTAACATGTTTAGAAAAATGATCTACTAAAAAAAAATCAACTTTTTTTTATCATTTCCACTTGTATCCAAAGGTTTTAGAAAATACACGTAATCCTAACAAAGAAGGATATGATGAGTTGAACACTAAACATTGGACATGGGGAGAGAAAGAAAGATGAGTTGATTCTGAAAAGGATGATGATGATATGGGAATAAGCTAGGTTTAAGGTTTAAAGCTTTGTCAACACATAATTACCTTGGCATTGTCCATTGCATTTTACAAAGCCCTCCCATGCAAAGGCATTGCACCAAGTAATCTCCCACTATACACATAGGAGGGCACACCATATTGGCCTGCCTTGGTCATTACCTAGGGTAATGCTCTAGCAACAAAATATTACACATTAGGATCTAACCTCAATTTACATGGGTGCAATGCCCTATTGCAATTTGCATGGCATTACCCTATACTTCCACATTTCTAGGATTAGGGCTTGGCATCTTATGGTTTATTATGTAGGGAACATGAGAAAAATTCCACACTTTTGGTATTTTAGGTGTATTTGTTAAGTATGTGCAATAACTAAAAAATGTCTGATAAGATTTGGTGACAAGTTAAAAATTAACTAATTTCCATCATGTACATGTGCATATTAACCCTTAGGATGTACATCAATGAGATGGTATTGCATTTCATTAAATGAAAATACAACATTGCAACATTGTGTCAAAACATGTCAACTTATAATTAAGATTTATTTTTTTTGGGGTCTAATCATGTGATGTTATGTGGCAATCAAAGTTTATCAAATAAGGTTACATGAACTAGTCTATGCAACCTAACTTATAACACCTAGGTTAAGCAACTTACCGTAGAAATGTTAGGCTAAACCACCTAGACCAAAAAAAACACCAAGGTTAAGATGGTCACCTAAGCTAAAAGTTTACCTATTATATAGGTTGCAAGTGAGAGAATTTGAACCCTCACCTCCAGTTTGAAGGTTCAAGTCATTAACAATTGCACAAAAACATTCTTTTAAAAAAAAAATTATCACAAAATATAAATAATAGTTTTTTTAGTTTAGGCTAATCTAAGTTGCCTTAGGCTGGCCTAGGTTAACCTAGGCCACCCACTAGTTTAGCCTAGGTTTACTCAATATAACTTAAGGCCACCTTGATAAACTAGGTTAATTTTAGGTTACTTGAAATTAGGTTAAAGTAAATTAAACTAGGTTAAATTAGTCTAAAATAGGTTAAACCAAGTTATATTATATTATATTATATTACTTAGGTTAAATTAAGTTGAATTAGGTTAAATTAGACTAAATTGAAACTACTTTTGCTAAAATAGGTTAAATTAAGCTACTTAGATTAAATTAGATTAAATTAGATTACTTTGGTTAAATTAAATTACTTAGGCAAAATTGGGTTATATTATGTTATTTTAGTTAAACTAAACTAAACTAATTAAGCTAGTTAAATTAAATGAAATTGAACTAAACTAAATTAAATTGTTGAAGTTTAACTAGGTTATTAAGGTTAAATTAAGTTAGACTAGGTTAACCTAGGGTATTTAAATTAAATTAAGTTCAATTAAATTAAAGTAGGCTAAACCAAACTAAATTAGATGAAATTAATCCAAATTACTAAATTAAAGTAACTTATTTAAGCTAACTTAAGTGAAATTAAATTAAATTAAGTTAAAGTGAACTATGTATGCCAAATTAGGAAAAAATAGGTTAAATTAAACTAAAATAAACTACTTAAACTACATAATATGAAACTAGACTAAATTTGACTAAATTATGCTACTTAAGTTAAACTTGGTTAAATTTGGTTTAAGTAAACTACATTTGGTTAAACTAAGTTATATTTGTTTACATTGGGCAAAAAGTTTGAGAATCATATTTATGTGCAATGATAACCAAAAAGTTCCAAAAGAATTTAGGACCTTGTTTAAATTTTAAAATCCAAAAAAACTTAATACCCCATGTGGATTGATGACACATACATAAAGATATGTTAATTTTTACACAGGTGCCCAAAAACAAGGTGAATTCCAAGTCAACATGACTACTAATCAATTAGTTGCAATTATAATCATAATTACTTATAGTATTATTTATAGTCATGTAGTCATAATTTTGACCATAACCAAAAAAATGGTATCAACTTGAGATGAAATATGACTAGATGATTACATTAGCATGAAAGTCACAAGTTCTCCTAGTCATCAAATCCATGTTCTAGTGTATGTACATTATTAGAATTGTAATAGAAAAATTTGCATTATGTTTGATTGATTATGTAATGTAACAAGATATTTTTTTTGCCCATATGCATGCTCTAGTGTTATGCAATCTAAATTTCGCTACTTTTGTATCATCTTAAATACAAGGTAAAGCTCCCAATTAAAGGCACTATATTTATAAAATATATATAGGTAGGGACTAAGGACTAGTGCTAGGTGGTTATCAAACATAGAAATATGCCCCCAATGGTCATCAAAGTGGTTCTTGGGGTTCATACCCATTGTTCTCAAACATCAAATAATTATGGTCATAACTCCCATTTCATTTATGAAAACCATTCATTCTTTCAAAGGTTTGAAATAACTAAAACCAACAATTCAAACATTCTAATTTTTTTCACACCCACCCCTATTGTATACCCACAAAAAGTATCATGTTACCAATTTCAAATATCATAGTTATAAACTTTATATACTTTGCTTTGAAAAAATTCCAAATAAAGTTGAAAAAAGTAAAAAAAATTAATCACTAGGGTGCAAATAGGATAATAGGAACCAAACCCACCACTTTGGATGAATTTTTATTTTGAAATATTCACAATATTTTTCCATTAACAATTGCAATCTTAACAAAAAGCTTGGA